>CAUYRH010075065.1:0-25383 GCA_963574655.1 Perodicticus potto
CTGGGACTACAGGCGCCCGCCACAACGCCTGGCCATTTTTTGGTTGCAGCCATCATTGTTGTTTGGCGGGCCCGGGCTGGATTCGAACCCGCCAGGTCAGGTGTATGTGGCTGGCGCCTTAGCCCGTTGAGCCACAGGCGCCGAGCCGTATTCAACTTTCAATAAGGGATAGTTCAGGTGGTGCCAGTGGCTCAGTGAGTAGAGCACTGACTTCACATACCAAGGTTGGGTGGTTCAAACCCGACCCAGGCCAGCTAAAACAACAATGACAACTGTAACAAAAAAATAGCTGGGCATTGTGGCAGGTGCCTGTAGTGCCAGCTACTTGAGAGGCTGAGGCAAGATAACTGCTTAAGCCCAAGAGTTTGAGGTTGCTGTGAGTTGTGAAGCCATGGCACTCTACCGAGGGCAACATAGTGAGGCTCTGTCTCAAAAAGAAAAAACAAAAAGAAAAATGGGGCGGTGCCTGTGGCTCAAAGGAATAGGGCGCCAGCCCCATATGCTGGAGGTGGTGGGTGGGTTCAAACCCAGCCCCAGCCAAAAACTGCAAAAAAAAAAAAAAAGAAAAATGAAACCATATCAAGTATCTTTTCCAACTGCAATTGTATGAAACTGGAAATCAATAATAGGAGGAAGACTGGAAAATTCACATATATGTGAAAATTAAAAAAGACTCTCCTTGTAGTCCCAGCTACCTGGGAGGCTGAGGCAGGAGAATCGCCTAAGCCCAGGAGTTGGAGGTTGCTGTGAGCTGTGTGATACCACAGCACTCTACCTAGGGCAATAAAGTGAGACTCTGTCTCTATAAATAAATAAATAAATAAATAAATAAATAAATAAATAAATAAATATAAATACTCTCCTGAACAACCAAGGAATTGAAGAAGAAATCAAAAAAGAACCAAAAAAAAAAAAGGCTCGGTGCCTGTGACTCAACAGGCTAAGGCACCAGCTACGTACACCTGAGCTGGTGGGTTCGAATCCAGCCTGTGCCCGCCAAACAACAATGACGGCTGCAACCAAAAAATGGCCAGGCGTTGTGGCGGGCACCTGTAGTCCCAGCTACTTGGGAGGCGGAGGCAAGAGACTCACTTGAGCCCAGGAGTTGGAGGTTGCTGTGAGCTGTGATGCTACAGCACTCTATCCAGGGTGACAGCTTGAGGCTCTGTCTCAAAAAAAAATGTTGAGGCAAATGAAAATCTAAATTCAACCTACCAAAATTTATGAAATATAGCAAAAGCACTTCTAAGAGGAAATTTATAATGATAAATGCCTACATTAAGAATAAAGAGCCCGGGTGTGAGGGTTCATGCCTTTAATCTTAGCATTTTGGGAGGCTGAGGAGGGAGAATTACTTGGGGCCAGGAGTTTGAGACCAGCTTGGGAGTTTGAGGCTGCAGTGAGCTATGATCATGTGAGACTTTGTAAACTACAACAGAGAAACAATTATTTTCTTTTAGAGACATATACTGGGGCAGTGCCTGTGGCTCAAGGAGTAGGGCGCCAGCCCCATATACTGGGGGTTGGCAGGTTTAAGCCCTGTCCAGGCCAAAACTGCAGGAAAAAAAAAAAAAGGGACATATACTAAAATGTGTACTGACAAAATGATACAACATCTGGGTTATTTTTTCCCAAGTGTTAAGGGGATGGGCTGGAAACTGGGCAGGGGTAGAGATGACTAAGTTGGAATGAGTTTGTTACTGTTGAAGTTGAATGAGGGGTACATAGGGACTCATGTATTGGTTGTGTACTTTCATTTGTATTTGAAATTTTCCATAATATACTTAAAAACAAGAGAAAGAAAGTTTAAACATGGAATGATTAAGATTCCCTTAGGAAACTAAGATGGGTTTTTTTTTTTTTTTGCAGTTTTTGGCTGGGGCTGGGTTTGAACCTGCCACCTCTGGTAAATGCGGCCGGCGCCCTACTCCTTTGAGCCACAAGCGTCGCCCACAAGATGATTTAAAAAAAATTTGTTTTTTCAAAACCGACGTTATGATCCAGCCACAGTTGAATATGAAGTGAAGACTACCCTATTGTGCTGGCCTACAATTTTGTTTGGGAAATTAGCCAATCCCCCAACAAAAGAGGGAACAATACTTCATTCATTCTTAAAGAAATCCTCGGAATTAATGCAGAGCTGTCATTATGACCTGCATTTGGTTAAAACCAATATAAAATAAGCTTATTTATATAGCTTTAATTTTCACTTTTAAGATAAAGCCCCACTGAAACATTTTTCCCTTTTAGACATTCCCTCACCAAAATGGATTAATTGGAACAATAATTTTCCCAGTAGAGGGACAAAGCATCTATCAGCCTTTTTTCTGTCTTTTCTTTTTTTTAACAGAAATATAAAACCACAACTTTCGATGCTTAGTTCTCTTTGATATAAAACCTGATAAAGCTACAACTGTACACTTAAGCCTTTTAGAAAACTAGAGCAAGGGGGCTTTTTCCCGGGCTTGCCAGCTTTAATCCACATGATATTTTCCCCATGATATTTTTTTTTGTGTATGTTTTATTTTCAGGGGACAGGAGTAGCTACAATTTCAACAAAATCAATTCTTTGTATTTCTCCCTCCATTCTTTCTGTTGACCTAACAGACGTGACACAAGACGGTGATGGGTAAAGGCCACTGGAAAGGCAGAATGGAAAACAGGGCTTCTTACTTGCACAATCTTTATGTTTGCAAAGATGTGATATGAAATTCCATTTATTCCTGTCAAATATTGACATCTAACCGTGGACACAAATAATCTTTTTTTTTTTTTCCTCCCTCACTGTTCTACTCCCCTACCCATCTTTGCTTTAAGAAAGCAATTGACAAGCTAATGTATGGAAAGTGAATCTTTTGTGTTCTCTATAATGACCAATTTTTCCTTTGGGTTCACCAAAGCTGTGCAAACAAGAGCTCATTGTCCCTTTCAGAGAAGAATAATAGAAAACTTAAATGAAATCTGGAGGTCGTTTGACCTCTTAGGAAGCGCAGAGGTGGACATCGCAGCTCAGAAACCAAGAGCCTGTTAACGTGTGACACATTTCACACAGTCTTATTTTCAGAGGAAAAGGCGAGGATTTCTAACGCCTAGGATGTTATGGAATAGTGCCTTCCAAATTTCAGGATTCTGACTCTGCCACGTCAGATATATAATTCATCCAAAACAAAGATAAAAGTAGAATAAGAATTATGATGTTTTATGATGTTTGTTTTTTGTTTTTTGTTTTTTTGCAGTTTTTGGCTGGGGCTGGGTTTGAACCCTCCATCTCCAGCATATGGGGCCGGTGCCCTACTCCTTTGAGCTACAAGCGCCGCCCAGTAACGATGGTCGTTATAGCAGGGAGCATAAAAGTAGCTAAAATTCAATGTGTGCTTAATATGTAACCCCCACTATGACCCTAGGATGTGAGCATTACAAATGTGTTCATTTTTTTATTGTTGGGGATTCATTAAGGGTACAAGAAACCAGGTTACACTGATTGCATTTGTTAGGTAAAGTCCCTCTTACAATCATGTCTTACCCCCCAAAGGTGTGGCACACACCAAGACCCCACACCCCTCGTTCCTTCCCTCTCTCTGCTCTTCCTTTCCCCACCCCTCCCTCCTTCTTACTCTCTGCTCTCCCTTCCAAATGTGTTCATTTTATAGATGAACAAATTGAGGTTCAGAGCAGGAAAGTAGCTTACCCAGAAGTTTTAAAGTTGATGTTCAAATCTAGATTGTTTTGGAAGCTTCTTTCATAATTAGGTGATTTATGGGTGCTGTGGTTCACGCCTGTAATCCTAGCCCTCTGGGAGGCCAAGATGGGTGGATTGCCTGAGCGCAGGTGTTGGAGACCAGCCTGAGCTACAGTGAGAAACCCTCCCACCCCTGCCTGCCCAGTCTCTACTAAAAAAATAGAAAAAAACTATTTGAGCATTGTCTTGGGTGCCTATAGTCCCAGCTACTTGGGAATCTTACGCAGGAGAATCACTTGAGCCTGAGTTTGAGGTTGCTGTGAGCTATGACACCAGAGCACTCTACCCAGGGTGACAGAGTGAGACTCTGTCCCAAACAAACAAACAAAAAACATCATGTTATTCTGTTTCTTATCTTTCATAAAATTTTTTTGTTGCCTTGAAGTGTTTAAAACTTCACCATGTGTGGGGTGGGCGTGGTGGCTCACACTTGTAATCCTAGCAGTTTGGGAGGCCGAGGCAGGTGGATTGCCTGAGTTCATGTTCAAGACTAGCCTAAGCTAGAGCAAGACCCTGTCTCTAAAAATAACTAAGCATTGTGGTGGGTGCCTGTAGTCTCAGCTACTTGGGAGGCTGAGGCAAGAGAATTGCTTGAACCTAAGAGTTTGAGGTTGCTATGAGCTATGACGCTACGGCCTTCTACCAAGGGTGACAAAGTGAGACTCTGTCTCAAAAAAAAAAAAAAAACAAAACTTTGTCATGCTTTTAATTACATCATAAATAAATGTATTACTGTAAACTATAAAGTGATGTATAGTTTTTTCATACCAGTGAGAATATCTGCTGGGTCAATATCTAGAAATGGAATAGCTGGGTCAAAGTCAAATACGCGTGGTAAATTTTGGCAAATATGGCCAAGTCGCTTGTCCATCAGTAGCAGACTGGTCAGAGGGGTTACGGGACAGCCATGCTGGAGAATGTCATGCAGCCATCAAAAGAATGAGGAGGCATTTTAGAACCTGATGTGGACATTTTATAACCTCACATGGATGTCCTCTGTCCTGCGAAGGTGAGAAAAAAGGCAGGGTGCAAATTGGGGTTAGGTAGTCATTGTTTTTAAGATCGTATACTGTCCGCGGGTATGAGGCAGGCAAGGAGTTGCTCAGAAAGGAAACAAGGAACTGATTGGCTTTAGGGAGGGAACCTGAATGGGTAACAGAGAAAGAAACCTTCCTTATTTTCAGTCTACTCTCTTGCATTCTTTGTATTTTGTAGTATGTGAATGTATAACCTCTTCAAGTGAAAAAAATTACCGTGTAGATTTACAAAATATCAGAACTACCATCTTACCAGCAGCCTGATCATTTACAGATGAGGAAATGGAGGCCGGGTTGAGTCCCCTGCTGTGGACCCTCCGGTGCTCTGCACCACCCCACCCACCGCCAGGCATCCTTATACCCTCTTCTTTGGGCCCCTCCGCGGGTTGGAGCAGACAGTGTGGGATGAAGGCTGGGGAGAAATGCGTCCTGAAGGTCACAAGGGCTTTTCTGGAGAGCTGGCTCCAAAACTGGGACAGTTCAGAGGGTACCAGTCATCACATGGTCAGGAAACATTGTTCTGGAAATGTGTCGTCCTGGCTTTGTGCCAGACCTACCCCCCTGAATCCTGAATTCAGGCCCTTGTCAGACTCCACGGCTACCTTGTTAGCTGTGTCACCATCCACTTGGACTTAGACCGCCCATGGTCTCCCCGCTGCTTCCCTGGCTTCCATGTCCCACAACCCTTCTCCCCAGCCCAAAGGATGGAAGTAAAGGGTCCAGGGAACACAGGGACCTAAAAGGGTTGTTGGGACTCTGGAAGGCCAGTTAAAACCTCCGGTTGGAACCACACCAAAGCCTGCATTCACCCAGTCTCTTTAAAGGTCACACAGAGGAGACAGCTCAGAAGTAGAAAAACAGAGGGAAGCAGCAGAGGGCATCACCCACGGTAGCACCGTACTTGGTCAGTTGCTAACTTACACGTGTCCTTTAAAAGCACGAAGGAGAAGGCTGGGGCTGGTGGCTCACATCTGTAATCCCGGCACTCTGGGAGGCTGAGGCAGGTGGATCGCTTGAGCTCAGGAGTTCGAGACCAGCCTGAGCAAGAGTAAGACCCTGTCTCTACTAAAATAGAAAAACTCTCCGGGTGTTGTGTGGCACCTGTAGTCCCAGCTACTCAGGAGGCTGAGGCGGGAGGATTGCTTCAGCCCAAGAGTTCGAAGTTACTATGAGCTATGATGATAGTATGGCATTCTACAACTTCAGCTGTGGCCGGAATTACATCAAGAACAGAGAAGATGACTTCTGAGGAAATCAGCCAAGGGGGTTTTACACTGTTTACAAATTGAGAAGGCCGGGCGTAGTGGCTCACGCCTGTAATCCTCGCACTCTGGGAGGCTGAGGCAGGAGGATCCCCTGATCTCACAAGTTTGAGACCAACCTGAGCAAGAGCGAGACCTCGACTTTACTAAAAATAGAAAAATTAGCAGGGTGTCATGGTGTTGTCCCAGCTACTGGGGAGGCTAAGGCAAAGGATCACTTGAGCCCAAGAGTCTGAGGTTGCTGTGAGCACTGACACCACAGCGCTCTACTCAGGCCGGCAAAGTGAGACTCTGTTAAAAAAAAAAAATGGAGAAGAGTATCTCCCAAGGGCACAGGAACTTGAACTACACACGTCAAATGTGCAACCTCTACAAGGAGACATGGGCAAAGAATTGAAGAGAATCACTTTTTCCTCCTCAAATAAGATTTTTCTGCAGGAGAAAAGAGCAGAGAGAGAGGTTCAATGAGTTAAGAAAACGAACACATCAGACAAATCTTAACATCCAGGTTCAATGCCAGCCTTTCCCTCTGCTCCTGCTGTTCCACATGCCATCCACAGAGACCCCCTCGATCATCAGGTGCCCCAGGAAGGAGGAGGCTCACACCAGAGGGCTTGGGGATCCGGGGCACCTGCAGCTTTGACTTGGCTTCATGGCACCCAGAGCCCAAACACCCACAACTATAGTGAGACACACGCCTGTGTTTTCTCTCTTTAAAAGTAGTTCTGATTGATCTCTTTCTAGTTTAACTGCTCTTATTTCATTGATACTACAATTGTTCATGTTCAAGATTTTATAGCATTATAATGCCTATATTATATTATATTATATTATATTATATTATATTATATTTTTTTGTTGCAGTTTAGCCCGGGCCAGGTTTGAACCCGCCACCCTCAGTATATGGGGCCAGCGCCCCACCCACTGAGCCACAGGGGCCACCCTAGATTATATTTTCAAATACTATATTTATATTATATTTTCAGTCATTTAATATGGTTTTGGTGAAGACATGATTTCTGTGTCATTGGACTCTCCAGAAGTAGATAGCATAAGTACCGTATTTTGATTTCCGTAAAAGGTCCTCTTTTACTTAAACCATCATTGAGGTTTAACAAGGAAAAACTTTAAAACAATAAGCGTTACTTTGGAATGCTATGAGTTGTTAGACAATGAAAAAAGTTAAGTTCATATTACTGCATGCATTCTTATTATTTTGTTTAAGAATCCAACTCTCCTAACCCCAGATTTAAACAATCAATGCTAACAACACTCCAATGGCGTCGCTCCCTTTCTCTCTCTCTTTTTTTTGTTGCAGTTTGGCCGGGGCT
This sequence comes from Perodicticus potto, assembly GCA_963574655.1. Classification (NCBI taxonomy): domain Eukaryota; kingdom Metazoa; phylum Chordata; class Mammalia; order Primates; family Lorisidae; genus Perodicticus; species Perodicticus potto. The sequence goes on from CAUYRH010075065.1 coordinate 7,370, forward strand.
GGGTTTGAACCCTCCCCCCTACTCACTGAGCCAGAGGTGCCGTCCGTCCCTCCCTTTCTCTCTGCACCAACATGGGCTTCTGTCTGCCTCTGACCACCTTGGGAGCTCCAACTCTGCCTTATTTCCCCCTCTGGTCACCTGTGCTGCGGTCTCACTTGTTCACGTGGCTGGTTCTTTGACAGCTCTAATGCACCCTCCTCCAGGAAGCCTTCCCTGACCACCTTGGTAAAAGTGGTCCCCTTCCCCTGAGTCACTCTCTATCACAGTTTCTTCAATGCACTGATTTTTGGCCAAGTTTGTCTCCTTTGCTATTTGCTTATGGATTAATTGTCTGTTCCTGAATTCCACCTTGAACTAGACAGCACCTGCAGCTTTTTTAGGGCAGGAACCACAGGTCTTGGTGAGCTTTTTATCTCCAGCACGTAGGCCACTGCCTGGGACATGCTAGCTGATAAATAAGCAGGGACTGAGCAGATTGAGGAATGCAATTTTGGAAAAACCCTTATAATTAGGTACTTCCATTTTTACCCCAGTTTATGGATGAGGAAACCAAGGCACACTTTGCGCACATGGATAGCTCCATGCAAACCTAAACACAAGGACTCCAGGGCCCCAGGTCTTTTTGGCTTTGCATTCTTTCTCTTCATCCCCCTCCAACTAGAATCAGCTGGAACCTTTTTCGCAGGGCTCTGTCCTCTGAGAATTAAGCTAAGAAACCATTAGAGAATGTAATCATTAGAGTAAAACCGATAAGGTTCAACTTACTACTCCTCAAAGAAAATGTGCCTTTTCCTGCAATAACAGGCTTGTGCCAGATGAGTGGCAGATTACGCACGTGTGTGTGTGTTGCAGTATGTGTATTTATATACACACATACATACGGACACACAATGTAACAAATGTAATATGTTTGTGTAATACACGTCACCTATGTATTTCCCTCCCCGGGAAGAGAGGTGTAGCATCTTTTTCAATCAAATCATTTTGCAGAGTACAGAGATCTAGTTTGCCTATTTTGAGAGGAATTATAATTGTACCACCAGGTAAGAGTGTAGCAACGTGCTGGCTGTTATTCCTACTAGAAGGATGCTATAGAGAGGCATTGTGTTAACTCCTGCAGCCTGTGGCAGAGGGCTACCAGTACCAATGACAGGCTCCAGCGACTTTGGTGGAAAGCTTCAGTGACTTGTTCCTCTGTGCCGTAGCAGTATTATCAGTCCATTGCACGGATGGGGAAACTGAGGCTGGGGGTGCCTCGTGGAACCAGTGAGTGGCAAAGCTAGAGTGAGAAGCTGGGGGATTAGCCTTCAGGAGACACACTCCAAACCACAGGGCTACAGCTCAGAGACTCGGGGTCCTTGGATAAGCAAGGTCACTGTCACCTTGGAGCTTGTTACAAACACCATTTCTTGGCTCTCACCCTACACCTACAAAATTAGAAAATCTGGGGGTGGGTTTCAGCAGTCTGGGGTTTAACCGGCTCTCTGGGAGATTCAAAGCCATGTCCACGTTTGACGACCGCTGCCATGTTGCAGGAAAACGGCAAATTAAAACGGACAGACACTTACACCAACAATATAGAGGAAGGAACCTTTAATTGTGGCTAGAACTCAGGTATCTCAACGTGTGAAATGCTGAGTTCAGAAGAACCATTTTTTTTTCCAGGCTCTTTTATACCTTTTTTTCCTTCAGTTCAATATCAGCTACATAGTTAAGGCTACAGATGTTAGAAACCAGGATATTGTGATTAGTTACAGAGTCTTTTTTTTTTCTTTTGTTTCAGCTCATGTAAATTTTGTTCTTATCTTTAGAGGAGGAGTTCTTCTGCCCCTGGCTGCTGCTTTTTCAAAATCACTAAGAAGTATAAGATTTATTTCTCCTTCCTCAGCCATGGTCCTTACTACAGAATACTGATTTCTGGATGTAACACGTCTTGCAGCTGAAGCTGGTTGTGCCTCAGATACGTGTGTATTAACCAGGCCAAACGCACAGTTCGTGAGGGCCCTGAGCTCTCATGGAGTCAGCAGCATGGGACGCAAGTTGGGGAACTTGTAGAATTTCTTCTTCTGCCTCCTGTCTCCCTCTCCGGCGGGTGAATGAGGAGACTACTTTCAAGGCCTGTTGGTCCAGGACGACTTTCCTGGGGAAAGCAAACTGCTTTCCTCTTTCAGTCTCTTGCTGTTCAATGTTAGCGGTTGTGACCAGCGAGCAAGGGCAGCCAGGAAAGATCCACCTACTAAGTCTGGGATAGCTGGAGTCAGAAATTTTATACCCTCTTCTGTTTACCACCTCCTGGGAGGTTGGGACTGCTATCCCCATTTTACAGACAGGGAGCCTAAGGCTTAGTAAGGTGAACATGCCGGAAGTCATACGACTAGTAATTACATGATGGGGTTTGTGCTCAAACCCAGGATTAGCTGATTGGAAAGTCTGGGTTCTTGTCATTGCATCTCACTGTCGTCTTATCTGAACTTGACCTTGGCCCTCACCATGGGGTGTTCTGAATCCAAGCTCATTTTGAATATACATCCAAGTAAGTCATTGACCAAATTATTTGTTTCTTTTTCTCTTTTTCTTACATGTCCTTCCCATGAAGACTAAGTTATTCCTGACTCAGTAATAGGTATATAAAGTACAAGAATGATTTTGGCAGGGTGGTTAGTCATTCGTCTAGCTGCTGAAAAATTGATTTTCTTTTTTTTTGTTTTTTTTTGAGACAGTCTCACTCTGTCACCATAGTGCCATGGCATCATCATAACCCATAGCAACCTCAAACTCTTTGGGCTTAAATGATCCTCTTGCCTCCCCTTCCCAAGTGGCGGGGACTACAGGTATTTACCGCAATGCCCCGGGAGGTTTTTTTCTATTTTTAGTAGAGATGGGGTCTTGCTCCTGCTCAAGCTGTTTCTTAAATTCCTGGGCTCAAGTGTTCCACCTGCCTCGGCCTCCCAGAGTGCTGGGATTACAGGTGTGAGCCACTCACTGCACCAGCAAAACTTGATCTCTGTATACATTAAGTGAAAAAAGTGAAATGCAGGCTAGTTTAAATAGTCAGCTACCATTTGTAAAAAAAAAGAATATTTTTATATTTCTTTGTATAAACTAATATATGTGTGTACACATACGCACATTTTATTGAATATGCTTATGTCTAGGAAGGAGGATGAATATAAAAATGATAAGGATGAGTGCCCCTGGGGAGGAAAACTCAGGTCTAGAGATGGGGTTAAAGGGAGGCTTTCTAGGCTTGGCACCCGTAGCTCAGTGGCTAGGGTGCAGGTCACATACACCTGGGCTGGTGGGTTTGAACCCTGCCTGGGCCTGCCAAACAACAATAACAACTACAACAAAAAAATAGCCAGGTGTTGTGGCGGGCGCCTGTAGTCCCAGCTACTTGGGAGGCTGAGGCAAGAGAATCGCTTAAGCCCAAGAGTTGGAGGTTGCTGTGAGCTGTGACACCAACATTTTTTTCTGTCTCAAAAAAAAAAAAAACAAAAAAAAAACTATCAGTTATATTTTCATAACTAGCCTATTTTTTTAGTTTTTGAGACAACACACATAATGACTTTTCTTCAACTACTACATTTAAATAAAAAAGAATAAGGCAGATGTGTGTACCAACTCAGAAAAGTTGGCAAATCCAATTGCTAAGATAAAGGAAGCCCATTGTGGTATGGTAGCATTTACTTTTAAAAAACACTGCAATTACAATATTGGTGTGTAGCTATGCATGTAAATTCCTGCAAGCGATACGAAGAAACACACATCAGAGGACGGAGGGGGGTTAGCTACTCATAAAAACAGAGTAACAGTAAAAGGGGCTTTTAGATTTACTTTGCAGAGTCTCACCCTGTTGGCGTCTCTTATAAATAATATATTTCAAGCATAAAGGAAGTATAGGTCCGGGGCATTGAAATCGATGCTCTCAATGTAAACATATTTCACTCTTCTAAAAATAATTTGGGTGATTCAAAATGCATCCCTAATCATAACAACCAGCCCATTTGTGTCTCATTCATTTCCCCAGCAAAGAGTGACTAAATCCAGCAGGACATAAATGCATGCATCTGGAGAAGATGAACTTTTACACTAGTTCTGCCTTTTCAGCTTTCTCAAACGTGGACCTTACCAATTTCTTTGACCTCCCCTCCTTTTCTTTCCATTCCAATGCATGGTGGTGACAAGGCATTGAATTACCAGTTTGTCACTAACGCCATAGGCTTTATTATTCCTTTGAACAGAAGCTCCGCTTAGAAAGAAAAGTTTTTCTTAATAAGTAGCTGTTCATCCTTTGATATGCACATCTGGAACCCTGGTCTTATCTGCGGCATGCTAATGCTGCTTCCTGCAGATAATGATAAAAGAACAACTCAAAATAACAAAAAAGGAATAAAATGTGCCAGATGCCTGAAAAATAAGGACAATGCAAATAAAAGCAACTGGTTTTTCTATCCCAAGAGAATAAACTCTATCAACAATTGAAGTAATCATTTTGGTGGTCACTTGAGGCAAAGATTTTTTTTTTTTTTTTTTTAAGGGAAGAAGAAAAAAAAATAAGCAAACATCAGCTGACAACCATTGGCACATTCTGTTAGAAATTAAGAGGGAAATAAACCTAAGTGTGCTATAAATCACTTTGGGGTTTAATTTTGCTTCAAGTCTGTTACATTGTTTCTTCTTTCCCCCCCTTTTTTTTGCTCATCTCACTGTGACTTAAACACTGTTAATTAAAAGCCAAACAGACACTTTGATGCATATTTTTTTAGGAATTAGAAAATATCTCAAACATAACAGAAAAGTAGCCAGAATAACGTAAGGAACATCCAGGTACCCACCACCAGGGTTTCACAGTTTTTTTTCCATCTTTCCTTCGTGTTCATTTCTAAAGAACCAGTTCCTTTCTTTCTGACTCCTTCCAAATATGATTTTTCTTGATTCCTACACTACCTTTGTTTATTGAAAGATGGTGTTCTGCTTACAAAAATATTATGATTTTCTCAGTTTTAGTTTAGTTTCTCAGAGGAGCTTTCTTTCTCAAACAGTGTGTAAATGGGTCTCAAAGTTTGAAAGTTAGGCTGGCGTTAAGGACTGTTAGATATAACACATATATGATTTCTGTCTAGGTGATCTTTGTTTTTTATGACTTCTTTTCCACAGGAGCAATAGTCAGCCCGCTTTGTCAATACACGTGACTAACATCAGTAGTTCCGCAGCTAATTGTAACTGATCTGTCAATAGACAAGCAAATGAAAACTTCTGCTTTACATGAATTGCTCCGTACACTGGGAGCTGAGGACTGTGGGGAGGGCAAAAAGGGAATGGCAGGATCCCCAGCACAATCCCAGACTGTGGTTTGGTTCCTTTCTTAGCCTAACCAGATAACAGTCATGAATTGATTCCCCATTAACATGCAGCAGGCATGGGAAAATGATAAACTCCTATTACCACTGTCATGGCAACTGAAAAAATGACTGCTTTAGGGGGAACGAGGTCCACAGGAGAAGAAAAGCAAAGCCCCGTCTCTTTCTTCTGTTTGACATCTGTTGTTTAACATACAAAATTGTATTATCGTGACGCAAGCCAGTCAGCCAGGGTGAGAGGCTGCCTAGGAACTGTGAAAACCACACGGCGCCCACTCCCACCCCTCTCTTTACCCTAGGAGTATATAATTTGACCCTGAACATTTTCAGGGAGGGCTGTAAATTCCCCTCCCTTTTTATCTCAGGTACAAAAAGTGCCAAGTGCCTTGGGAAGGAGAAGATGTTCTCGAGGGGTGGAGGAGTAAAGGGGAGGAACTTGCTATGAGTGTAAAGCAAAAATAAAGCTCTTCTACATTAGCTGCTAAATCGTCCATTCCTCTCCCCCTCCACCCCCTGCCCTGCACCCTCCAGAACATTTTGGATTTTCTTAAGACAGCAATCTGAGCCGGACTTATGAACACAAACAAGACAAGCAGGAAAGGTGGGCGAGATCCAGGGCTGGAGGGTTACGTGGTCATTGCAGGTCATTGAGAAAAGGCTGGAAGAAAACGCACCTCAGCGCTAAGAGTTGTAATTTACTAGTGGTTGGACAAGAGTGTGCTTTTTATTTTCTTGTACTATAGCCCTTTTCCAGATATTTTATAAAGTGCCCGTATCAGTCACTCTCATAGCCAGCAAAAATATCCAATCAGCGTTTTGAACAGGGGTCTAGGAATCGTTTTTTTAGGGTGATTTATCTCAGTGCGGATATTCACACAAAAATTCCATACTGCAAAAATTCCATCTTATACAAACACATTATTTGAAGGAAATCCTTTGCTGCTGTATACACACACACATATATACTTTTTTTTAAGGAGGAAATTTAAATTAAGTGACTTTCAGACATATTTTGCTCCCCACCTCTTCACGGTTGCATAAACAGAACAAGCCCCTGATGCCACACTGGGTTGTTTCACAAAACAGCCTTGAAACATCCGTTATTAAAGATTTGGAGCCATCCTAAAAAGGACTAAATTGAAATTTCCAGTAAGAGATTAAGCCCCTTGATAAGAGAAAGATCAGATAAGTGCAAAAAAAAAAAAAAGAAAAGAAAAGAAAAGAAAAGAACATTTATAGACTTGACATTGCTCATTAGCAAAGTTAGCTTTCTATGATGGTAAAACCAAAAAAGGAACCACTTGACCAAACCCACGCCTGGTGTGTGCCTGGTTGAGTAAAGATCACGTCCAATGTGGCAGGCTTTGGAAAGGATGCATCAGCAGCAGAAGAAATCGAAAAGGTCAGAACTGCTCTGTTTGTTTTTCCAAATTGTTGGAGTAAAGTTACAATATGCCACCTGGGTAAGCCCACTAGCTAAATACCCAGATAGTGTACAAGTAATCACAGGGTTTTCTGGGACACTTTGGAAACGTGTGGGGAGGAGGAATTCACTTGGGGGAAGGGATCAAGACTGTTGTAGGGGCTCGGCGCCTGTGGCTCAACGGGCTAAAGCGCCAGCCACGTACACCTGAGCTGGCGGGTTCGAATCCAGTCTGGGCCCGCCAAACAACAATGACGGCTGCAACCAAAAAAATGGAAAAATGGCCGGGCCTTGTGGCGGGCGCCTGTAGTCCCAGCTACTTGGGAGGCGGAGGCAAGAGACTCGCTTGAGGCCAGGAATTGGAGGTTGCTGCGAGCTGTGATGCCACAGTACTCTATCCAGGGCGACAGCTTGAGGCTCTGTCTCAAAAAAAAAAAAAAGACTGCTGTGGGTTAAGCCTCTTAGGGCTTGATGTGAAACTGGTCTTATTTTCAATCCTCAGGACATCTCTTTGAGGGAGGTATTCTTATTCCAGAATAATAATGTGGGGTGGGGACAGCTAGCATGACTTGCCCCTGGTATTTCACTTCACAGGTATTTCAGGGTGAGATCATATCTGCTCCTGGTTTTCAGCCTTCAGTCTCATCAGCATAGTCTTTGGCAGAGGGCGGGAGTTTTACATTTGCAAGTCTAGATTGCCTTTGGCTGGGCTTCCGGCATCCCCGCTGCTGTTTTTTACATATATATTTCACATCAAATAAGTCAAGTCTTAGAAATAGTCCTAGGGTGTTTCCTGGGGGGTGGAGGGAGAAGCCTCTGTGATATTTCTGTCTTTGCAGTTTAAGGTCTTGAAAGGCTTAACTTCCCAGGGGCAGGGATGGGGGAGAGAAAGTTCTCCCAGAGAGCCTTTTCAATTCAAATCCTCACCTACTGTCTGTTTTCCCTGCACGTCTGGGGCTCACACCTGCCCTCTGACAACCCTATCGTGAAGTTATCCTCAGACCTGACTGTGCGTTGAATCACCTGGTGAGTTTTCAAAATTCTGATTTACATACAGGCTCAGACTCTGAAGGTCTGTAAAAATGCTTTCCCTTGCTTCTCAAAGACACAGAAATATGTCCAGATAAAACGATGAGCATCGCTAATACACAGACAACAGTTGCTTAGTTGATTACTGATGATCACCTGTTTAGGGAGACCTTCACCTGTCTTCTAAGACCTAGCCCTTTTCAGAAGGTGATATCACGTATGCGTGCATCATCTTTTTCTCCCCAATAGAGCGTCAGCTCCCTGAAAGCTGCAGCATTCTCTACCCTCTCCATGTCCAAGTCCAAAGTGTTCAGGTTAGCGCCTGCACATAGCAGGTACTCAATTAGTTTCTGCTCAGTGAGTGCATGAGTGAAGGAATGATTTGATTACAAAAGATGCAATCAGCCAGGAGGTGCCCTGGTCCTGATCTGATCTGACCCCCTTATTTTCAGGTGCTGGGAGGCAGTTCAGAGAGCCAACCTCCCTGGCTAGCTGAGGTCACCAGTCCTTAGCCTCTCATTCTACCAGCTGCAATGGCCACTATTAGCCACTTTCTCCTTCTGGGCTTCTGAAATGTTGAATTCTTATTGTTTTGTTAATACTTGAAGATGTTTATTACAGCATTGTTCACGGTAGCAGAAAAACTAGAAACAGGGTGGCGCCTGTGGCTCAAAGATTTAGGGCGCTGTCCCCATATGCCGGAGGTGGCTGGTTCAAACCCAGCCCCAGCCAAAAACTGCAAAAACAAAAAAGAAAAACTAGAAACAAAAGAAATAAATACTGATACATTCACACATGGAATATTACATAGCCATTAAGTAAAACGAGAAAAATTGTCTCGAAAGAATTTCCAGTAAGTATTGTCAAGTACAAGAATAAAATTTGCTAAAGCATAGAATAATATCCTATTTTGGTTAAATAATCTGTAATAAACTTTACTTGCCTAGAATTACTTAATCCTGGATAAAAAACATAGAATGATAAGTACTTAACTATGCAGACAGATGCGGGTCAGGGCTGGGTGGGAGGCAGAAATGTTATAAGGGAGGAAAGAAGTTGGCAGAAATCAAGAAAAATAAAAAAAAATTAAATAGAGGTAATATTTTAAAAACATGTATAATATGTTCGCTTTTGTGCATTTATGAAAATTACATAATTTACATAATTTTACATGCACATTAGCAGAAGCTCCCCCACCCTTTTTTGAGTCTGGGTCTCACTCTGTAGCCCAGCCTGGAGTGCGACAGTGTCATCGTAGCTCATAGCAACCTCAGACTCCGAGGCTTAAATGATCCTCCTGCCTCAGGCTCCCAAGTAGCTGGAACTATAGGTGCCCAATACTGCGCCTGTACTTTTTCTAATTTTTTCTAGATACAGGATCTCAAAATGTTGCTCAGGCTGGTCTCTAACTCCCGACCTCAAATGATCCTCTGGCCTTTGCTGGCATTATAGACATGAGCCACCACAAGAAGTTGGAAGTGGAAGTTGCCTTTTTAAAAAATATGTAGGATCCGGGGTGGCGCCTGTGGCTCATCGAGTAGGGCACCGGCCCTATATATCAAAGGTGGTGGGTTCAAACCCGGCCTTGGCCGAAGTGCAAAACAGAAAAAAATAGCTGGGCATTGTGGCGGGTGCCTGTAGTCCCAGCTACTTGGGAGGTTGAGGCAAGGGAATCGCCTAAGCCCAGGAGCTGGAGGTTGCTGCGAGCTGTGTGACGTGACCGCAGTCTACTGAGGGCGATAAAGTGAGATTCTGTCTCTACAAAAAAAAAAAAAAAAAGTAGGATCCATCTAAAGTGATAAAAGAATAACATACAGCTTTGAATGTAGAAAAGGATAGAGAATAAACAAGCGAATACTTAATTTAGAATTTAGTAAGAGGAAAAACCAGGCCAATGCAAAGAAATATGGAAGTAAAAGGAAATTATCTGTAAAAATTTTAAATAGAAAACGCCTTACGGCTAATACGAAATGTTAACAGTTGCTTATTTGGGGAAAAGAGTACAGTGCTGCTCATTCTAGTGTATTTTTTCTGCTTTTCTGTATTTTTTACCTTTCCTGTTAGAAAAGTGTATATTAGAAGATGAATTCGGTGGCGTGTCCTCACGAGGGTTGTTCTTTCCCCAGAAGCAGGAGGCTTGGCCAGGGATGGGATGACGGCTGGGATGTGTCCCTCCCAGTTTTGACCAGGGCTCTATTTCCCCAGCAGAGAACACAAATTAACCAGGGGACACCTGATTTGGGTTCCTGTCCGCCTGCCGTGGCCCCTCTCCCCGCTGCCCTCATATGGTTGGCATTTGCCAGAGTGTCGCCTTCCTGGTTGTGTCTGTGCTTAGAGCATTCTGGAGCCGGCCACGGATTAGCCGTGGAACTTGATTACAGGATGGAAGCCAAGAAGGGAGAGAAAGCCTGTTTCCTGTTGGGGGGAAGGAGTCTTCCTTCTCCCCATTTTCCCGGCTCTGGGGATTCTACTCCCATACATGGGTAGATAATGCTGAACTCTAATTCCACTCCCAATCTTTTAAGCAATCTTTTAGTTCTGCACAGTTCTTCAATCCTGACTGCTCTATGCTCCCACCCGCAACCGTGCAGCTGCCTGTGTTTACAAGCCAAGCACCGGACACCTGGCCTAGCAGAGGAAACTTACACATCCCGGCCTCACGGACTCCCGTGGGGAAGCTGGGCCTGGCTCAAGTGGAGTCCGGGGGGAAGTGCTTGGGCTGGAATATTCTCCATCTGATTGGCTGGCTCACCTTGGGAAAGCAACAGTTTCTCTGAGACTCAGTTTCTTCTCGTGTGAAACTTGGATCACGAGTTAGATATGCATTTGCAGTAAGTAGACGGCAAGTGTTTGTGGGCTTTATGTTTATTTATTGTGCCTCTTCCCCGTTTTGTCCGTAGGGGCATTGTCTTTCAGGGTTTTCTTTTCTTTTCTTCTTCTTCTTTTTTTTTTTTTTGTGGAGACAGAGTCTCACTTTATCGCCCTCAATAGAGTGCCGTAGAGTCACAGCTCACAGCAACCTCCAACTCCTCTTAGGCGATTCTCTTGCCTCAGCCTCCAGAGTAGCTGGGACTACAGGCGCCCGCCACAATGCCCGGCTATTTTTTTGTTGCATTTTGGCTGGGGCCAGGTTCGAACCCACCACTCTCGGTATATAGGGCCGGTGCCCTACCCACTGAGCTACAGGCGCCGCCCTTCTTTTTTTTCTTGAGACAGAGTCTCAAGCTGTCACCTTGGATAGAGTGCCATGGCATCACAGCTCACAGCAACCTCAAACTCTTGGGCTTAAGCAATTCTCTTCCCTCAGCCTCCCAAGGAGTTGGGATTACAGGTGCCCGCCATAACGCCCAGCTATTTTTTTGGTTGCAGTTGTCATTGTTGTTTAGATGGCCCAGGCCAGGTTCAATCCCACCAGCCTTCCTTGATGTGTGTGGCCGGTGCCCTACCCACTGAGCTGTGGGCACTGCCTTTCATGGTTTTCTTAGAACCTTCAATAGTACATGACACATGTAGGCATTCTATAAATATTTGTTGAATGGATTAACTCCTTTACTCTGTTATGTTTTGCTTTAGAATTTATTATTTTTATTATTTATTTATTTATATATTTCTGACAGAGTCTCACTCAGTCACCCTGGGTTGAGTGCCTAGAGCGTTATAGCTCATAGCAACCTCAGACTCTTGGGGTTCAAGCAATCCCCTTGCCTCAGCCTCCGCAGTAGCTGGGACTACAGGTGACTACCACCACACCTGGCTAGTTTTTCTGTTTTTAATAGAGATGGGGTCTTGCTTTGCTCAGGCTCGTCTTTTTTTTTTTTTTTGAGACAGAGCCTCAAGCTGTTGTCCTGGGTAGAGTACCATGGCGTCATAGCTCACAGCAACCTCCAACTCCTGGGCTTAAGCAATTCTATTGCTTCAGCCTCCAAAGTAGCTGGGATTATACGCGTCCGCCACAACGCCCGGCTATTTTTTGGTTATAGTTGTCATTGTTGTTTGGCAGGCCTGGGCTGGATTCGAACCTGCCAGCTCTGGTGTATATGGCTGGCACCATAGCTGCTTAAACTACAGGCGCCGAGCCCTTGGGCTGGTCTTGAAATTCTGAGCTCGAGCCATCCACTGGCCTCTGCCTCCCAGAGTGCTAGGATTACAGGTGTGAGCCACCGTGTCTAGCCTACTTTAGAACTTAAAAGAACCTTTCCTTTCTTCTCTAGGAGGAGATGTTTTTAAGGATTTATCTAAAGAACACAATTGGACATAGCATTGTTGGTTTGTCAGGGATTCATATCTTCAGCTTTGATTAGATGTCAACAATTATTTTCCATAGCACTGTGTGTGGCAATTTTCACTCCCAAATGGCAGTTTATTAGGGTCCCTCCCTGCCCATATTCTGGTACTGTCAGACTTATAAATGCTTTGCCAACCCAATGAATACAACATCCCTTTTCCTTGAAGGGGGAGAAAGAAAATAATGCTGTTCCCTTTATAACACTTCTTCTTCTTCTTTTTTTTTTTTTTGAGACAGAGCCTTAAGCTGTCCCCCTGGGTAGAGTGCAGTGGCATCACAGGTCACAGCAACCTCCAATTCCTGGGCTCAAGCGAGCCTCTTGCCTCCGCCTCCCAAGTAGCTGGGACTACAGGCGCCTGCCACAACGCCCGGCCATTCTTTGGTTGCAGCTGTCATTGTTGTTTGGCGGACCCAGGCTAGATTCGAACCCGCCAGCTCAGGTGTACATGGCTGGCACCTTAGCCTGTTGAGCCACAGGAGCCAAGCCGCAATGTATTTTCATTGTTAAAAAGGGGTCGAGACCCACAGGTTGAGAACTGCTGGTGTACGCCTTTTTGAAAAACAAAAGCTGATACAGGCATTTATTAATCATTGGACTGACTTAAAAAACCTTGACAGTCATAGGCAAGGGCTAATGTCAGAAACCTTCACTCCTGGTTTTGCCCTTCTCACCTTTGAGCCCCAGATGTTGTCATTCATTCAAGAAGTATTTACTGGCAGTGCCCATAACTCAGTGGGTAGGGCAATGGCCACATACACTGAGGCTGGTGGGTTCGAACCTGGCCTGGGCCAGCTAAATAACAAATGACAACTGCAACAAAAAAGGAGCTGGGTGTTGTAGCGGGCACCTGTAGTCCCAGCTACTTGGGAGGCTGAGGGAAGAGAATCGCTTAAGCCCAAGAGTTTGAGGTTGCTGTGAGCTGTGATGCCATGGTACACTACTGAGGGCAGCATAGTGAGACTCTGTCTCAAAAAGAAAGTGTTTACTAATCACTTACTGTGTGCTGGAGAACTACTCACAAAACAAAGACAAAACTGTAGGTCTGCAGTTTTGCTGGGAGTGGCCTTGGGGAACTAAGTTGGGATGGAACATGAAATCTGGTTTAGAGAATCTCTTCAGCAGAAAGGGCACTCTTCTCATAGCAATAGTGAGAGCTTACGTTTGCTAGAAGCTCTCCCTGTGCTAGACATTGAACTAGTTGCTCTGCATGAATTACATATTTAATCATCAGAAAACCCCACAGTATAGTTGCTATTTGAGTTCAGTCACCTATAGGTACATGATAGGCGCGTTTATCTGACTTTAATCCTGCTAGTTGGTGGGGTGGGGTGAGAAAACAGAGAGACAGATTTAAACTGCATGGGCCGATGTATAAATTATTAGATTACGGTAATAATTTGTAATTTGTAATAATTGCATTTTTGAAGGACGTAAATCGTAAGTGTATGGCTTGATATTTACAAATCTTCATCTGGATAGATCAAAATACGGAACATTCTAGCACCCCTGAAACCGCTTTCATGTCTTTTCCTAGTCAGTAAAACCTCCCCAGAGGGCGTCCTCTCTCTGACTTCTAGTGCACAGATTAAGTTTTTTCCTGTCCTTGAATTTCGTAGAATCGAATCCCACAGTAATTCTTTCATATCTGGCTTTTCTTGGTCCACCGTTATTTCTGGGATTCACCCTTGTTGTTGCCTGTTGTAGTGGAAGTTTGGGTCATAGAAGATCATAAGCACATATAATGCCTTATTTGTCCATTTTAATCCATTTGGACATTTTGGTTGTTTCTGGCTTCATACTATTACAGATAGGGTTGCTTTGAACATTATTTTGTTGTGGTGAACTTGAGTGTGAAAGGTGAGGCATCTGAATGCTGTTTGGTCTTGAGTTCTGGTCCAGTTCCTGCCTGTTATACTGTGATAATTGGAAGGCTGTGCATGGGTCATTTTTGACCATACTGGATTTTCTTCCTCTATATACACTGGCTTTTAGAACTAACTCCTTTGAAAACAAAGGCTTAGAGGGGGTTAATGCCTTCGATCGATCCCAGAATTGCACACCTGGAAGAGTAGATTCAACCCTGGTGGGGACCCAGACTCTCTGATCCTAATACATTTTCTAAATTTATTTTATTTTATTTATTTACTTATTTGTTTTTGAAAAGGAATCCTTGCTTGAAGCACGCTTATTTTATTTTAATACTGAACCCCACTTCTCTAAACAAGGTCAATTTTATTTTATTTATTTTTTATTTTTATTTTTAAAATCATAGCTGTGTACATTAATGAAGTCATGGGATACAATGTGCTGGTTTTATAGACAATTTGAACTATTTTCATCAAACTGGTTAACATAGCCTTCCTGGCATTTTCTTAGTTATTGTGTTAAGACATTTATATTCTACATTTATTAAGACTCTTTGATCCTAATACATTTTCTAAATTTAATATGACACTGTGTTTTATTTCAACATAGGTTCATGCTCTGAGCACTTTACCCCATCATTTATTATTCGTTATATAAATCCTTTCTTTCAAAGAGCACAGAGCCGAGCAAACATTAGGAAAGATGGTAAAAATTATGGTAAAGTGCTTTTCATGGGAGGCCTTTTATATTACAATGGATTATAGACCAACTGACTTGGATGTGTTGGGTGCTCTGTTTGGAGAAGGGGTAAAGAAATTGGCAATTTTACTTCAAACCCAGGATTCTGTGACTATTTCATTGTTTCCTAAACACTTGCTAAAAAACAAAAACAAAAGACAATCGTACCATCAAACAAAAATACATGATCCCTGGCACATAGTAGGTGTAAGATAAATATTTCTTGAATGAATGATCCAAATAAAATAATTGCAAATTGAAGAACAAAATGTAGGATTGGGTTTTTGCCAACTCCCCAGGACTATATGTTTCTGTGGTTAAGTACACACACACACACACACACACACACACACACACACACTCCTATACTTTTTAACATATAAGTTTGTATAACCACAGGTAAATTCTATTTTTTGTTTTTTTTTTTGAGACAGAGTCTCACTATGCCACTCTCAGTAGAGTGCTGTGGCATCACAACTCACAGCAACCTCAAAGTCTTGGGCTTAAGTGATTCTCTTGCCTCAGCCTCCTGAGTAGCTGGGACTACAGGTGCTCACCACACACCCAGCTATTTTTTGGTTGTAGTTGTCATTATTGTTTGGCAGGCCCAGGCTGGGTTCAAACCTGCCAGCTCTGGTATATGTAGCTGGAGCTGTAGCCGATGAGCTACAGGTGTCGAACCACAGGTAAATTCTTTTTTTTTGTTGTTGCAGTTTGGCTGGGGCTGGGTTTGAACCCCCCACCCTGGGTATATGGGCCTGGTGCCCTACCCTGTGAGCCACAGGGGCTGTCCCACAGGTAAATTCTTAAAAGGTATTTAGCAAATTGTTTTTTTTTTTTTTTTTTTTTTTTGGAGGGGGCACCCGGATATGTAGAAAATTGTTTAAAGTATTGTTTCAATAAAAAACTTGTAAAAAATAAAAGTAACATCAAAGTAGTTTCCTTTGAGGAAACTACTGTTGTTTCCCCCTCCAAGATGATTAAATTGTAATAATTTAGAAATAAAGACACGATAACTTTAACTGTTACTTTTAATAATATAATAATTGGGCAGTTATAATAATAAATTTAATAATTCTAATAACTTGAACAATTAAGTGCTGACAGTAAGAGTAATGTTCTCCTTTCTGTAACTATCTACCTTTTATTTTCTTTCTCAAAGGTAAACTGGAGGCTGGGTGAGATGGGTGTAATCCTAGGAGTTCAAGATCAGCCCCAGTAAGAGGGAGACCCGGTCTCTACTACCAATAAAAAAATTAGTCAGGTGTTGTGGGGGGTGCTTATAAGGCCAGCAATTTGGGAGGTTGAGGCAAGAGGATTGCTTGGGCCCAGGAGTTTGAGGTTGCAATAAGCTATGATCGTTTTTTTTTTTGAGACAGAGCCTCAAGCTGTCGCCCTGGGCAGAGTGCCATAGCATCACAGCTCACAGCAACCTCCAACTCCTGGGCTCGAGCGATTCTCCTGCCTCCATCTCCCAAGTAGCTGGGACTACAGGTGCCTGCCACAACGCCCGGCTATTTTTTGGTTGCTGCCGTCATTGTTTGGCGGGCCAGGCTGGATTCGAACCCGCCAGCTCAGGTGTATGTGGCTGGCACCTTAGCTGCTTGAGCCACAGGTGCCGAGCCTATGATCGTTTTTTTTTTGTTTGTTGGTTTGTTTTTGTTTTTTTGCAGCACTTTAGCCCCAGACACAAAAGTGAGACCTTATCTCAAAAAAAAAAAAAAAAAAAAAAAGAAAGAAAGAAAGGCAACATTTTCATCAAATCCCCGCCTGTGTGCTAGGCATTCCCAGGAGTCAAAGAAGCCCAAGCCTGCCCTGGAGGCACTTAGGGGATGAGTAAGGACGCATGCTGTTCTGTGTACAATCCTGACGACATGAGATGGAAATTACAGCTCAGGATGACAATAGCAGGTGAGCCCAGATTACTGCAGTGAGGGATGTGGCGGAAAGGCGTCCAGGTGGTCTGTAGAGAGAGGTCAGGAGGGCCAGAAGAGGAGACAAGGATTAAAAAAGACTTAGTCCAATAATCCGAGAAAAATGAGCCAAGGTTCCCAGAGCAGGAAATCTGAGCTTTCTTCAGACATGTGACAAGATGCCCCTTCTCACCACAGGAGAGAAAGACAAACAGAAACCATGGGGCTGTCCCATTTTCCATTTGCATTTGCATGGCAGAGAAAACCCCAATGTTGATGTAGCCTGTGGGAGTGAGGCTGCAGGAACGGGCAGGCTCACCAGGCAGCAGGTGCCGCTGTCAGCTGGCATAGTCTCCTGGAGGGTAACTCGGCAGTGAAGCCAAAATGAAACATCCAGATCCTGTGTGTTTGTGAGCTTCCCGGGTAGACGGCCTGAGCTCACAGGTTCGAGACCAGCCTGAGCAAGAGCGGGACCTTGTCTCTAAAAATAGCTGAGCGTTGTGGTGGGTGCCTGTAGTCCAGCTACTTGGGAGGCTGAGGCAAGAGGATCACTTGAGCCCAAAAGTTTGAGGTTGCTGTGAACTATGAGGCTGTGGCACTTTACTGAGGGCGACAAAGTGAGACTCTGTCTCAAAAAAAAAAAAAGAGTGGGGGCTCGGCGCCTGTGGCTCAACGGGCTAAGGCACCAGCCACGTACACCCGAGCTGGCGGGTTTGAATCCAGCCCGGACCGCCAAACTACAATGACAGCTGCAACCAAAAAATGGCCAGGCATTGTGGCAGGCACCTGTGGTCCCAGCTACTTGGGAGGCGGAGGCAAGAGACTCGCTTGAGCCCAGGAATGGGAGGTTGCTGTGAGCTGTGATGTCACTGCACTCTACCCAGGGCGACAGCTTGAGGCTCTGTCTCAAAAAAAAAAAAGAAAAGAGTGGGGCAGCGCCCATAGTTCAGTGAGTAGGGTGCTGGCCACATACACCAAGGCTGGAGGGTTCAAACCTGGCCCAGGCCTGCTAAACAACAATGATAACTGCAACAACAACAAAAATAGCCAGGCATTGTGGCAGGCACCTGTAGTCCCAGCTACTTGGGAGGCTGAGGCAAGAGGATCACTTGAGCCCAAAAGTTTGAGGTTGCTGTGAACTATGAGGCTGTGGCACTTTACTGAGGGCAACAAAGTGAGACTCTGTCTCAAAAAAAAAAGAGTGGGGGCTCGGCGCCTGTGGCTCAACGGGCTAAGGAGCCAGCCACGTACACCCGAGCTGGCGGGTTCGAATCCAGCCCGGACCGCCAAACTACAATGACAGCTGCAACCAAAAAATGGCTAGGCATTGTGGCAGGCACCTGTGGTCCCAGCTACTTGGGAGGCGGAGGCAAGAGACTCGCTTGAGCCCAGGAATTGG
>CAUYRH010075066.1:0-25080 GCA_963574655.1 Perodicticus potto
CTCACAAAGTAATGAGAAAGTCTCTTGAATGTTATCGCAATCAGGTTGATGAAAATATCTCTGATTGTATCTGAAGCCCGTACACTGTACCCCATGATTGAATTATTGTACACAGCTATGATTCAATAAAAAAAATAAAAAAAATAAAATAAAATCCTAAGGCCTGCACTTGATTCACATATGGGTCCTGGAAACGACTTCAAAGAGCATCTTTATCTGTAACTAACCCTTCAAGCACCATCAGATTGGTTTAATCAGATAGCCCAAGTAACAGTAACTTTCATGGTAATCTGAGCCTGTTGTGGAGCCTTCTCTTGACCTCACTCAAAACCAGTAGCTTTTCAGGCAACTTGGTAGATCGATTGGGATAGCACAATCAAAATTATGTTGCCTCCAGAATCCAAAGAGGCACACTATGTCTTGTGCCTCCTTTTTAGATGTAAGAGGGACCAGATGCAACATTTCCTTCACCTTAGGAGTGATATTGCAATATCATCATCACCCACCGACACCACTGGACACCTAGATATTTCACTGAGTTGTAAGGCCCCTGAACTTTTGTTGGATTTATTTCCTACCCTCTGGTATATTTTATATGTTTAGAGTAATTGCTACTTTTGTTCACTAGATCCTGTCAGCATAATATCATCCATATAATGGACCAGTGTGATGACTTGTGGAAGGGAAAGCTGATCAAGATCCCCACAAACTAAATTATGACATAAGGCTGGAGAGTTGACATGCCTCTGACAGGACATTGAAGATATATTGCTATCCTTGGCGGCTGAAAGAAAACCATTTCTGGTGGTCTTTACCAGTAGGTATCAAGAAAAATGTATTTGCTAGATCATAGCTGCAGACCAGGTACCAGGACATGTGTTAATTTGTTCAAGAAACAAAGTCACATATGGAACAGCAGCTGTAATTGGAGTAAAGTTCATAAGAATCTGTTGTCATTCTCCAAGATCTTTTACATTTTGCACAGTCCCAATAGGTGAGCTGAATGGGATGTAATATAAATCACTACTATGCATCTTTCAAGTCCTTGGCGATGGTGCTAATCTCTGTCTTCTAGGAATGTGTAATTGCTTTTAGCTTACGATTTTCCTAAATTGAGGCAGCTCTAGTGGTTTCCACTTGGTCTTTTCTATTGTTATAGCCCTCAATCCACAATCAGGGGGCAAATGTGTCAATTCTGTCAATTGCCAAGTACATCTATTCCATTTATAAAATTAATAGAGAAATAGCTACAGGATGGGTTTGGAGATCCACTAGACCCTCCATGAGACACAGCTGAGCTATACTGATCACCTAACTTTCATAAGCTCCTACTCTAATTGGTGGGCCACAATGATATTTTGTGTTATCTGGAAGTGAATGGCAGATTTGAGTCCTTCAACCCTAGATTCATCCCCATTATTCACATTTTCATTTCCCACATGTATGATGTGACTCTACAATGAAAAGAAGTCATAAGTCCTCCAGAGATTATATTTGAAGATAATCTCAGAAAGAGCCTCTCAAATTGAAATTACTAAGAATCAACAGGTAATGGAAATTAGTAAAATGTATCCAAACCAGAGAAATGGTTTATGCTTGTAATATTGTTACTTGAGTGTTTTCCTCTTTTCTATAAAGGAAACTGTGTCTTCTAAACATAATCAAGAATACCAGGGCTTTCTAAATTAAGTCAGGCTGATCTGAAGTAGAAACAACTGGAATGGAATTCATTGGTGGAGGTTGGGTGTGAGAGGGAGAGTTATCTCTCTGGTTCCACTGTACAAAGGATGAAGTAACTGTTGTGTTGTCATAACAAAAGGAAAGTTTCCACTGAGTCTTGAAAAGTAAGGCCTAAACCCAAGAATTTGTTAGTGCTTATCAGCAATGTGCAAGGAGGAGAGCATTTTATGGAGCAGATCTATGTCTATGTTCCTAAGGAAGTATATTCTACTACAGCGTGGGAAACTTTTCCAGGTTCCTTCATGCTCTGCAACAAGTATCTGCAAAGATTAGCCAATTCCTTTTGCTTAGAGTCCAGCTGCACACAGCCTCTTCCGATTTCCATAATAATAGCTAATATTTTTGAGTGTTTATTATGTGACAGGCTTAGTTATACCTTGGTTTGAGTCGACACACTAAAAAGACTACTTTAATTTCTCCTTGTGTTTAGATCAAAATAAAGAGCAGTCACCGAGGAAGTCAAGTACTTTAGAGCTTATTCTCAGATGCATGCCCTCTGGTTCTGAAGAAAAACTGCTTGGTCCCTGGGTGAGTCCCTTTTGGAGTGACTGTGCACTTCAGGTGATCTCTTAAAATATCTCCCATTTCCCACTTCCTGTCTCATAGGGGTGGGAGTCTCAGTGAATGTGGTTTATAACTGCTATCCCAACCCCAGGCCTAAGTTGGTTGGCCCAAGGATGAGACCCAGACTACTCAGAAGCTCCTTCTGGAAATTTGAAATTTCAGGGGAAACAGATGTAGGAGAGGGAAAGTGAGGGAGAAATTCACCCCCTAAGTCTGACCTAGACAGAATAAGCAATAGAACCTTGGCACTGTGTAGAAGCTAGGCAATCTGAAATTAAGTTTATGAACTTATCCTAGAAAAAGTGCTACAAACCTCGTTCCTGAATATCACTACAGTCATCCTTGAAGGACTCCCCATGGGGAACAATACCACAACACAAGTTCCTATTCCACCCTTCAAACCAATTTTGGAACTCTTTTTCTGGAATGGTTATCAGAGCTGTCATTATATTATCTTTGATGATCCTGTTTGTCATCAAAATGTCTTCCTTTCATTATTTCCTTTCTCTTCCAGTAAAGAAAAAGTCATTGGGGGCCAGATTAGGTGGGTAAGGAGAGTGTTCCAATATAGTTATCTGTTTACTGGCTAAAAACTCCCTCACAGACAGTGCTGTGAGAGTTGGTGCACTGTCATGCAAGAGCCATGAGTTATTAGCAAAAAATTCAGGCTGTTTTTGTCTAACTTTTCATATAGCCTTTCAGCACTTCCAAATATTAAACTTGGTTACCTGTTTGTCCAATTGGTACAACTTCATAATGAATAATCCCTCCGATACCAAAACATGCTAGCCATATCGTTTTGACTATTGATTTGGACTGACAAAACATTTTTGGTCATGGAGAATTGGCTGACTTCCATTGTGTACTTTGACTCTTTGTTTTAGGATTGTGTGGTTCCCCCATGTTTCATCAGCAGTGATAACATGGCCCAAAACATTTTCTTGCCTTTTCAAAAGGTCTTGAAAAACTTTGACTCTCTTTTGCTTTTCTTCATCATTGAGCTCCTATGAGACCATCTTTGCACATATCTTTCTCATGCCAAGAATTTCAGTTAAGATTTTCCTAACTGGGGTGAAGGACACACTTACATGTGTAACTTGAACTCAATATGTACAAAAACAAAATATGTGAACAGAACATGTGTATCCCCTAAATTCTGAAATTAAAAAAAAAAAAAAAAAGATTTTCCTATTTCTCTATCAATGTTTACTTGGTCTGCTGTGCTTTTTGCAGTCAGCCAGTTATTTTGGTGCAGAATTTAACAAATTTTTGCAGTATTTTCACCAGAGCTGATTGTTACTGGCTGCCTTAACCTCTCTTCATCAGTGACACTTTCCCTCCCCTCAAGAAAATGCTTCATCCATTTGTATACTGCCATTTTCTTCATAACATTATCCACTTAAAATTGTAGTAACATGTCTCTGATTTCAGTTACATTCTTGCCAATTTAACAGTAAATTTAATGTTTGTTTATTACTCTAATTGAAGCTTCAACATTCTCACAACAGCACACAAAAACATGTAACAATGATGAATACCACTCAGCAAGATACCACCACATGTTGACATGAACATAGCTGTGAGACACTGATATACCAAAGTTATGAAACTTCACCAAACTGTTTCTACAGTGCTTCCATGTACGTGTGTAAGCACAGGGTGGCAAGTTTGTGAACTTAGTTGTCAGATCGTATATATTTTCCCATGCTAAGGAGAAGAGAAAGCTGCTCATTACATAAGATACAACAAAAAGAAACATAAAGAGAAAGATAAAAGATGTTGTTTATTGTCTGAGTTTCTGAAGACGTTACAGTGTCTATTCTGTTTCATTCCTGAGGTCCAGGAGCATGCTTAATCTTGGGTTTTGCAAGACATTCTCATTTATAAAAAACTTCCCTTTTTTGCCTGAGGTAACCTGAATTTCTATTACTTATAGTAAAAGAATGATAGTATAGATACCTTAATTAGATTGATCATCATGCATAAGTCCCTGGATCAATTTTCTTTAGTTTGTTTTCAATCTGTCTATCTAGAACAACATCCAAGAAAGCTATCTACTCTACCTGCTTTAGTCCATTTCTTTCTACTGACTGACATGCTGCTATTCAATTATCAGTCCTGCCATCACCTAAGACGTTGAGCCAGAACCAAGTCACAAATTAGTGCCAGCAAAGTAGTTTCATTTATTTCCATTCTGTAGCAGTAGATAATTTATATATGTATTTAGGGTGAGTTAGGAGGTTGTTGTGGAAAAAGTGGAAAGATAGGGAGTTCCAGAGTGATAATAGACACAAATCAGTAGAGAAATGAATCACATTTATCAGACAATCTTCAGGATCTCTGCCAGGGAGTTCAAAGAGGATAGTGCAGGGAACTCTAGGTTAGGCCTGCAGAAATCAAGTTGCTATGCTAAGAAAACTGCTTTATGGTGCATGAGTTTGCTTTTAAGACAGGGAGGGAAAAAAGATAACAAAAAGCTAAAGAGTAAGCAATCAGACAAGACTGGCAGATCAAAACAGGGAAATGAGAAGGGAGGAGGTGGGGGATCATAGATGAAAATATAGGAGAAAAGTGAGGTAGAAAGTGCCCTGGAGATAAACCAGACCATTCTAAAAGTAACACATTAGAAACCAATTGACTCATCTGGAGGTCAGCCAGACCAGACAAGGCAGCCACATACTGTGTTGATATACTTGTAGCTAGCAGAATCAAGAGGCAGTAAAATGGGTTCATCTGATCATTTCTGTAAGACTACATTCCCACTCCCCTATCAACATGATTTGGATGAGTTCCTTTCTAATTACCACTGCAGCTGCTTCAACCCACATCAGATGATCCTACATTCTATCACAGGTCTCCATTTCTTTCCATTCCTGTATCTAGGAAGAATATTGATAGAGACATCACACTCTGCTTGCAATTAATATCTATTATTATGTGATGCAAGTTTAGTGTAAATAACATCCATATTTATATTTGGTCATTTTATCCAGGGTAAAATGTCCCACTATTATCCATGAAAAATTCAAGAAAGACAAGAGAGTCTACTCAGTCTCAATTGATCATAAGAAACCCACTTAAGCTAACCCATATGAAGTGAAGTTTATTTTAAGGCTATGAGTTGATTAATGTTATGGAAAGAGTAATACAGAAACCTAAGAATAAAAACTGTAAATGAAGCCAGGCATGGTGGTTCATGCCTGTAGTCCCAGCTACTCAGCAGGCTTAGGTGGAAGGATTACTTGAGCCCAGGAGTTTGAAGCTGTAGTGCACTATAATCACACCTGTGAATAGCCACTGCTCCCTAACCTGGTCAACATTATGAGAACCTGTCTGTAAATACAAAAACCCTGTAACAGGAAAAGACCTTACCAAGACTGGATTAGGAGATAGTTTAGGCTTCAAGGTAGCCCCAGAGACTTAATATGAGTTAAGGGTCTTCATTCTAGTGACTTGGCTACACTCTTAATAACTTCTTCTTTTCCATTTTACTATCAGTTGTCTGTCTCAAATTACTCATTATTCATAAACCTTCCTGTACATGACCTATCATGACTTCTTCAGACTTAACTATGCCTCATGACTTTTTATCTATAAGTACCTATTTTTTGTTGTTTTCTTTTTCATATTTTAGTTTTAAGAAAGAAAGAATCTGATTAGCCCAGCTAATTTTTTCAAGCCAGCCCATACAGGCCATCTTATGCCCTTGGAACAGATCTTTTTTCTTACCTCAGCACAATAATTTGGCTGTGGAAGGGAGAAGGACAGGTAAAGTCATATCATAGAAAATTGTGGTCACTTAGGTGGCACTGGCTGTGGACAGGGACATTTTTCTTAAAATAGAGTGTAAATAAATTTGTATTTTAACTAATATATCTATGATGGACACAAGGGCCTAAAATAAATAGTGGAATATAACATAAGGTGAAAAGAAAGAAAAAAGCTGGGGCACCAGTGCCTGTAGCTGAAAAACCAAACCAAACCAAACCAAACCAACCCCCCCCCCAAAATAAACAAACATGGAAAATCAATCTAAACCTGAGAAAGCCTTAGACTTGAATAGTGAAAGGCTGAGGCTCCCTTATGGGGACATTTATTCTACATCTACTTTAGGCCAGACATTTAACATTTGTTCACTTCCTTTTTCAGTCTCATATCATCTTTGAGGAGTAATTGTTTCTAACCCCATTATACAGATGAAGAATGAGAAAATGAAAAGAAAGAACAACCCAATAAAAAAATGAGCAAAAGAATTGAAAATACATTTCACAAGGGATCATATAAAACTAGGCAATGAACATACAGAACATTTGACCTCATGAATCATTAGGGAAATGCAAATTAAAATCAAAGAGAGATATCAGCGTAACCCCCACCAAAATGTGCTTTTTCTTTTTTCTTTTCTTTTTTTTTTTTTTTTTTTGTGATAGTCTCACTTTGTTGCCCTCGGTAGAGTATGGTGGCATCACAACTTACAGCAACCTCAAACTCTTGGGCTTAAGTGATTCTCTTGCCTCAGTCTCCCAAGTAGCTGGGACTATAGGCACATGCCACAACGCCCGGCTGTTTTTAGAGGCAAGGTCTTCCTCTGGCTCAGGCTGGTCTTGAACCTGTGAGCTCAGGCATTCCACCAGCCTTGGCCTCCCAGAGTGCTAGGATTACAGGCATGAGCCACCGCACCCGGCCCAGAATGTGTTTTTTAATACTTGAAATTAATAATGCCAACTATTGTCAAACACCTCAAGCAAGTGGAAGAGTATAAGAGTATAAACTGGTATAACCAGTTTGCAAAACTGGTAATAGCTATGACAGCTGAAAATAAAAGTATACCTTAAAACCCAACAGTTCTATTCTTATGTGTATATCAAACAGACACACTTATATTGAAGGTATTTTCGGGTTATTGATTGACTACATAGGGAGAACCTCTCTCTAAGAAAGTTAAAAATTATCAGGGCATGTTAGTTCACACCTATAGTCCCAGCTACTCAGGAGGCCAAAGTAGGCAGATCACTAGAGCCCATGAATTAGTTGGAGGCTGCAATGAGCTTTGATTGTACCCCTGTACTCTAGCCTGGGTGAAAGTGAGACACCATCTCTAAAAAGCAAAATCTATAATTGTATCTACACATACAACAAACAAGTCAGATGTTCTTTTAAAGGTTCAGCTGGCATACAATAAACTGCACATATTTAAGGTATGCAATATGACAAGTTTTGACATACAATACACTTGTAAAACCGTCCCCACAATTAAGATAATAAATATATCCATCATACCCAAAAGTTTTTTCTTTTTTTTTATGTTTTTTTTTTTCCATAGATATTTATTTTCTTTTTATTGTTTGGGATTCATTGAGGTTAAAAAGAATTAGGTTGCACTGATTGCACTTGTTAGGTAAAGTCCCTCTTATAATTGTGTCCCACTTCATTTATGATTTTTTTTTTTTATTAAATCATAGCTGTGTACATTAGTGCTTTTCATGCTGCTTTGTAATCATTTATTTTTATTGCTGAGTAGTAGTCCATAGTTTTGTTATCCATTCACTTTTTGATGTGTTGGTTACAGTGTGGGCTGTTAGCTATGAGCATCCATGTACAAGTGTACAATGTACAAGTGGACACAAGGTTTCATTTTTCCTGGGTAAATATCTGGGAGTAAAATTATTGGATCGTATGGCACAGTGTATGCTGGTCTTAAAAGTAACTACCAGGGCAAGGCATGGTGGCTTATGATTTTAATCCTAACATTTTGGGAGGCAGGAGTTGGAGACCATCCTGAGCAACATAGTGAGACCCTATCCCTATAAAAAAATAGAAAAGTTAGCTGAGTGTGGTGGCACATGTCTGTAGTTGCAGCTTCTTGGGAGGCTGAGGCAGGTAGCTTAAAATCAGGAGTTTGAGATTGTGGTGAGCTATAAAAGACAAAATGGCACTCCAGCCTGGGCAAGAGAACAAGACTGTCATAAAATGAATGTAGCTGCCAAACTGTTTATAAGTCCCCAGGGAATACCGCGTTTGGAGCTTCACCAGCAGAATGCACAACACAGCTTTACTCATGGCTAAATTTTGTTATAGTGATGCAGTAAGGATGATCATAAGGGGAAAAGATACATACAGATCAAGTCTGGAGAAATCTGTGTATAGATTTCCTTACAATTTCTCATTCCCATGAGCAGTCATGCATTCTTCCTCTAGCAACAAAATGCAGCAACATGTTTGCAAAGTTTCTCTTTAGGGAAGCCTACTGGAGACTCAACACCCAAGGGTTTCATTTGGGGCTAGTCATGTAGGCACTCTCTGCTAGCAGGTACCAAAATTCCAGACTCCCAGAAGGTAAGCGTGTATTCAATATAAACCAATCTTATCATTTATACAAAGAGTTTAGCCATAGTGAACCACCTTCTCAGTTAGGGAAAGTTTTAAATAAGTGTAGATAACTCTTTTCCAGCCAAGAGCCAACTTTAAAAGTAGGCCTCCCTAAAGGTAAACCTGCTATGTTAACTCCTTTCTGCACAGTGTACCATTGTACATTCACACCAATAGACTATAAGTATTCAGTTTCTCAGCATGCTTGCTAATATTTAGAATAGCCAATCTTTTTACCATTCTTATGTATGTGTATTGGTGATACATGGTTTCTCTCCTCAGGGATGAACAAGGACCCTCTATTTTTTAGGCTTGGATGAGAGCTCAGAAATTACTCTCATCATAGATTCCTGTTTTTAAGTACAAACAGGTTGCCCTTTCTGGACAGTGTTTGGTGTTTTTGTTTGTTTGTTTGTTTTTAGTAGGTCACATAGATTTTAATCCTTGCCTGGGGCAAGGACTGTAAGGAACATATTTAGTTTTTCTTGGAGTACGGACTACATACCTCAATTTTTTGCCTGAGGCAAAAACTGTAAGGACCATATTTCTGTGCTAATTTTAGGATTATTTTAGGATTTCTTTTCCTGTAGACCGCTGGTTTACTGTGACATATTTTTCTAACATTTTTGCCTGCAGGGTAGGAAAAGCAGCCTTTAAACCCCCTATGAAGACTTAGATGGCTTCCCACTTGGAGTCACCCCTTCCACTGCTGGAAGTTCTGTTCCCCCTCTTCTGCTTATCAATCTTTCTGTCAATCTTTCCCTTCAATTAACACTGTCTTGTTGCTTATCCACGTGGTCTGTGATTTCAGTCTTCAAACCCTGAGATCAAGGGCTTGGCATAGAGAAAAGTTCTGGCAACATGTTTGGGAGCTCATTGGGATTTGAGATCTTCTGCAGTAAGTGATAGTATCACTGCTTCACTATCTCCATGATAATGGAGAATGAAAATTGAAGTACCCGCCAGCCATTACACACTAATAGCATGGCTGCTGACCATGAAGTCACAGGTGACAGGCTACTGGGGCATGGGCCTTTGAATTCCCCTCAACTGCAGCCCCTGCAGGGGTCATGGCTCACCCCACAAGTTGAACAGAGCAAAGGAGAGTGAGAGAATGTTGGAAGACTTCTGGACCCATTTTGTTCCCACTATCTTTCTCTGGTTGAGAGTCAACAAGTGAGCAGAACCATTAGTCAGAGGTCCTAGAGTCCCCTGGAATGATCCCATGTCACTGACAAACCTTCTGGCAAACTCCTTTTTGAACACCACTCTCCCAGCTCTTTTATTGTCAGTTCATGTTTCTTGGGTCCCAAGCCTATTTTGCTTCTTATCTCTATAGTCTATCTCTAAGATCTCTCCTTCAGTTTGGAAAGGGAGGGTTTACCTCTGTAAGATGTTTTCCTTGTGGTTTGTGCATGCACTTTGCTTGGTAATGACTGCATGTTGGTAAGGACCTGATTTGTGTGTTTAGTTAAGCTTGTGTTGAATCTTCTAGTGTTTCTCAGCTGCTTTAAGAGTGTTTTAAAGGATCCTCCTTATTGCCTTTCCTTCCGAATTTTATTTCAATTGGCTTTCCTACACATTTGCAAAAGAGGCTGAACTGTGTTACAATTAGAAAATGAAACACCAAAACTCTTGACTCCAAAGGGGAGGGGCATTTCACTACTCCCTAAAAGACTTCCCTAGGTGAGCAGGAGCACATGTGGGAGTAGTCTGGGGTGACATCCAAAGGCAAGGGTGACCCCATGGGGAACCTCACCCAAATTAATTAAAGGATGGCTTACCGAAGAAACGCACATAAGAGCTGATCACTGTGTTTTGAGCCCTCTTGGAAGTTTTAGACTTCCAGAGAGAGATTACAGTTCAGCTCCCTCTTCAAAAGATGGTAAAGAAAAAGCCTTCTCAAAATGAAGAAAGGCAAAGAAAATGACCCTGGGCACCCTATTTGGTTTCTCTGGCCTATTGGTATGAATGAAATAGTTCAAAGGCATGCCAAATTTTTCTAAGACTTCAGCTACTTGTTACTAACTCAGTGCAAAGCTTTTTTATTGAAGAATATGTTTAACCTGCTGCTATGGTATTAAAATGCTTGTTCAAACCATCACTATAGTGTTAAAATGTCTCTAAATAGCCAACTTGCCACTGTAAAATTAAATGTCTTTAAAAGCCATTTTTATTCAACTTTGATTTTACTGAGTTTGGCTATTGTTACCTTGCAAGGATGAAAGGAGAGTGTAAAACACGGCACTTATCTGTCTTCCTGGGGCGGTAAAAAGAAAAAAGAGAGTTGAAACATGGCAGTATAAAAAGGCTTATTCATAATGGGGTATTGAAAAGGGACATTCCAGGGAACTCTTCACTGGAATGCCTTCTCAACAATTTCAATGGCTAAATTAACAATCCAAGCCCAGTTTACTGGGAAATTACGAAAAAGACTGTACCGCAGTGCATTGAAACTGGAGAAAAATGGAATAAAATTTGTTCTCTGTAACTTGAACAGAGACTCAGTTCCAATTAGTTCCAAGTAGCATCAGTAGAGCCACTAAGTCTGGCCAAACCTGCTCTTTCCTCCTGTGGCTGGTGGAATAGATAAACCTAGTGGGTAAAAATCAGTATGCCAGTAAACATGAACAAAACTG
The DNA here is from genome assembly GCA_963574655.1 of Perodicticus potto. Taxonomy (NCBI): domain Eukaryota; kingdom Metazoa; phylum Chordata; class Mammalia; order Primates; family Lorisidae; genus Perodicticus; species Perodicticus potto. Next base: position 11,313 of record CAUYRH010075066.1, read on the forward strand.
GGCAAGCAACTCACTGTGGGATGTCATGCACCTCAGTGAACTCTTCCAGCACATGAAGGGACATCTCTATTGTTGGAACAAGGGGGCTCTTTCAATGTATAGAGGGATGCCTCTATGGTTGGAATGAATGGACTCCTGCAGCCCACGGGGGAAATGCTCTGTGGTTGGAGCAAGTGGGGCCTTGCAGCCCATGGAGAGTATCTCTAGGTCTTAGTCCTAAAATCAGGACTAAGGTCAGTTTTTCTAGCCATATCTCTAGTTCTCAGTCTGAGTCAGAGCTCCAGCAAGCTTGTGCCTCTAGCCAGATCTCTAGTTATGCTCTGTGGAAGGAGGAAGGAGAAGGGGAAGATGACAAGACACAGATCTTTGGCTGCCATTGAGTCATCACCTTAAATACCATCTTGTGTCTTCTCTCATAAATGGAGAATTTTTTCTCAACTTTTAGCACTAGACAATGAAACTAAGATGTATTTTACAAGTATTGGAACCCTTAAGAAAGGAATGCCTAATTTTTCTGTATACTAAATCTCAGTGCTAATACAATTCCCCCATGGCAAGCAACAATTGCTGGAAGACACCTTGAGCTATCTCACAGGTTAACTTATTTTTCTAAAAATAAACTAGCCCTTCTAGCTGAAATGGTCTCTACAACAAGTCAGATATTTCCAAGAAAGACACTGCCACCTTATCTTGATTTGCTGATGACACCTCCCCTGCCTTCTTCACCACCTTTAGGGAAGCAAGAGAATGAGCCTGAGAAAAGAAGCCAGTCCCAAAGACTTCCTATGACTCTTCAGGCATGGTAATATAAAAACTCCTTGAATGTGTACTTTGTTTCTCTTTAATTAAAGAAAACAAGTTAAAAGTCGTTTGAAAAACTTTTCCTATAATTCTGGTGAGTATGTAAATGTATTCCAAAAGGTAAGATTTTGGCCTCTCCTAGAAAGGTGTAAGATTGTAGATTAAACAACCTTAATGAAAATACAGAGATTGAAAAAAAACCTTACATTTTCCCCAAAAGTTTGGTAAAATATTGACCCACAATTGGGACAGATTAATCAGGACTTTGTTCCTAAATGCCATGCCTCTGGAAAGAATCATAAAAATGACTGCCCACTGTCTGAATGATAACTTTGTACCTGCCTTTTAGAAGGGAGGGAGGAAAATATGGATTATAGGTTACTAGAGAGTATAAATGAATAAGGGGAAACACATAGATTTATAAATTAACCTAAAAGAATTATTATGAAAATAATTATTAAGAAATTGTATATAAAACCACCACATTGTACCCCATAAATATGTTAATGTATAAAGTTATGATTTAATAAAAATAAGAAAGGAAAACATAAAATAAAAAGAAAATAGTATGTTTTAAATAATTTTGGCCAATGGGGGGCTGAGCAAGATGGTGCACTAGAGATAGCTTCTCTGCAGCTGGGCATAGTGAAATTAGGGAGAGAAGATTCCAGGCACCTTTGGCTTGTGGGTTGTGTTGAGAAACATCTCTTCAGTGTCACAGGGAGGCAGCGGGAGACTTCAAGAGCCCAAGAGGAAGACAAAGGCAGTGGAGTAATGGCAAGTGTTTGCATTGAAGCAGAGGGTGGTTGGCTGTGGCAGTGAGAGTATGCAGAGTACTTGGACACTTGGTAGAGTTACCTCGGGATAGCTTAGGCAAGTAAGCAAGTGACTTTGAACAGCACCCTGAGGCCAGGACTGAGCCGCAGGGGTGGAGCGGAGCTTTTGCTGTTCAGCAGCATGCGGGGCACAACCATTGTGGGAGAGCTATCTTGTAGGCTTGGCCCTCAGGGTCTTAGAGTGAGGCCCATTCTGGTGCATGTGATAAGCGGGCAGCCACTTCTGGAGAGATCAGAGTGACACATGTTTTCTTGGAAAAGTCAGTGTGTAGCCAAGGGACATGGTTTGGATCGGCCGAGGTGTATCTATTAAATGGGCTGAGGAAAGCTTCAGACTCTCTAATCCTGCGGTGTTTGAGGGCAAAGAAGTCAGCAGAGGCTTCCAGTCTCCATCTTATACAGCTGTATCTGCATTGTGATTAGTACTTAATATCCCAGAAGATCACCTTTGCCTAAGCAATATTCAGCAAGATATATATCAGAGGCACAGTAACTTCAAGAGCAGGAGGAAGGGAAATGAAAAAGTAGGACAAGGAAACAGACAAAAACAAAACACTCTTGAGGAAGAAACAATAAGAAAAATCCTGGCAACATGAAAACCCAGAACAGAGCAAACCCCCCAAGGGATCATGAGTGCAGAGGATTCCACCTATAAAGAAATATTAGAAATGAAAGAAAGGGAATTTAAAATATGGATGGGAAAAACAATGAAGGATAGTCGGAGCATGATGGCAGATGGGAAAGACGTTTAGCAGAGCTCTCCTGGAGCAACAGGGGAGAGGGAGAGGGATAGACCGTTCCCGGCATGGAATATTGGCAAAGAGTGTTAATTCGAGGTGTGTAGTGAGGTGGTGGACTTTCGGACTTGCAGAGACCTGGCACACCAGGCAAGTTTATGTGAGCATGCCCTAACCATGGCAGCCCCCTCACGGAGGTCCCAGAAGAACTCTTTCACAGTTTTAGGTTCTTGGGGGAAGCTAGGCTTAAGTGGAAAGATTGGAGAAGTGTGCACCCCGAGAGGAATTTGGCAGCCAGTTTGGGATGCTTTCTGGAGTGGTTCTCCTTCGGTTTGGCAGCAGGTGAAACATCCATAGAAGGAAAATTCCCAGACAGGGGGCCACCATTGTCATAAAGGTCAACAGAAGGTTATGAGGGTTGGCCTCTTGCTGAGTTCCGTGTTCTGAGTTCCGTCTGTAGGCAGTGGACCTACCCTGTGACAGGCCCAGGGACACCCCACTCCATGGGAACTGTTGTAGGGGAAATCTGTGAGACCTGCCTGTGAAGAATTTTTGAGAGCTGTGGAATCCCAGATCGGTAGGGTTTGAGAGCTGAGTGGGTGAACCGGTAATCACCAGGAACAACTTAACTGGGAAACAGCTCTAAGCCTGGGAACCAGAGAGAGGTTAACAGCTGTGTAGTTTGTCCACCAAATTCACTGCTCCACCTGGTGTCCAGGAAGTATAATGCAGCATATATATATTCTAACTGGAGTTGGATCCCTACGTCATACATATGTGTTATATGTGTATGGTTATATATATACATATATAATACACACACACACGTGTGTGTGTGTGTGTGTTTTAAAAAAATTTTTCTCTTCTTTCCTTCCTCTATTGGTTTTTGTGAGATTGCTTACATCAGGCTATTTGAGGTTTTTTTTTTTTTTTAATCTTCTTTCAATGTGTTTCGTTTTTAGCTAAGTTGTTTGGTGGGTTCTTTTCCTAACTTGAATTTTTACATTCAACAAAAGCAAGGGCTCCTGTATTCTTTTTTCTTTGGGTTGTAGAATTTTAGCTTGATTTATTATCTTTCCCTACTTCACTCCTTGGCATTCTCTCAGTTGATAGAGGCTCTTCTACTCTTCTCATCTCACCCACATAAAGTGCTTCCACATCAGCTAAGATATTCCCTCCATTTTTTTCTTTTCTTCTTGGTTTATTGTCGTTCTTCTTTTTTCTTTATTCATCTTCCTTCCCTCTCCATTTTTTGATTCAACAGTACATTTAGTTTGCTTTATCTATTTTTATTTTCATTTTCTGTTCTTTTTCCACTCTTTCTTTGCTCAGTGTGGGTGTGACACAGAGGTGGTATGGCAGGTAGACCACAGGAGAAGTCTGGATCAAGGAGGCCAGGAGAACTTTCTAATGTTGGCCTAAGGAAGAAAGAATTAGGAAGATCATGCTGCAGAACTTTTCTATTTTTCTTTCTTTTTTCATCTTTACTCAATTTTTCCTTCTTAGTTTTAGTGTTTGCTATTTTTCATGTCTTCCTATTTTTGGCAGAGGAATGAAAGGAGTTCCTGATTTAGAGGAACCCACCCAGCCCAGCTCTTCAAAACCCTTGAGCTAAAGGTGTGGCCATAGCACTGTGCTGAACAATAACATTTCTTCTATCACTTTCATTCTACCTTCCTGTCCTTCTTCTCTCCTCTTCTTCAACTTTCTTCTTTGATTCCCCCTCCTCTTCCCTTTTTTGCTTTTCTTTCTTTTCCTTTTCTTTCTTTTGCTTTTATCTTACTCTTGCCTTCTTTTTCTTCTCCTTTCTTTTCCTTTTCTTTTGCTTCTCCCTGCTTGCTCCAACCCCCCCTCCGCCTTCTGACCTCATACAAAGAGGCCTCTTCATTACCAAAAATCTGAGACAAGGTAACTTGAAGCAAAGGAGGAAGTGAGAAGAAGAAAAGTGCGCAAGAAGGTGAACAACAAAACAAGCATACATGAGGAGGAACCAAAAGAAAAATTCAGGCACCATTAAAAACAAAAATAGAGCAACTTCTGTAAGGTACCACAAGGCAATTTTTAAAGAAGACTCCTCCTATAAAGAATTAATGGATTTGACAGAAAGGAAATTTAAAATATGGATGATTAAGACAATAAAGGGATTGGATGAGAAAATGAAAAGACAGAACCAAAAGTCATATGAGAGGTACGTAGAATATAGAAAAAAAACAGATGAGTTTAAAGAAAGGAAGGAGACAATCAGGGAATGTAAAGAAACAGCAGAAAGTATCAAAAATAGATTAGACCATAGACAAGAAAGACATCAGAGTTAGAGGATAAAGTCTTAGAGTTAGCACAGGTAGTTATGGAATATAACTGTGTCCTACAGAAAACTTTCTGTGTTACCTGTGTGAGGAAATATGTCACAACAAAACCAGTTATACAGGAAATACTTAGACTTGTTCTAAATAATGACCACCACCAAAGTAAGCACCTAGAAACCAAAGGCCAGAGCTTAGCTTCCATGTTGGCACAAAAGATAAAACTACACAACAGGCTTGGTGCCTATAGCTCAGTAGTTAGGGTGTCAGACACATACATCAGGGCTGAAGGGTTTGAACCCAGCCTCGGCCTACCAAATGACAATGACAACTACAAAAACAACAAGAAAAAATTAAGTGTGCATTGTAGCGGGTGCCTGTAGTCCCAGCTCCTTGGGAGCCTGAGGCAAAAGAATCACTTAAGCCTAAGAGTTTGAGGTTTCTGTGAGCTATGATGCCACAGCTCTCTACTGAGGGGGTCATAGTGAGACTCTGTCTCAAAAAGAAAAATTACACAACAAACTATCTCATAATAATGAAGAGTGAATAATGAAAGGTTCTTGTGAATAGTGAAAGGTTCTGGACCCTAAGATAAAAATCATTCCAAGGCAGGAGATGAAAGGAAGGAAGAAATCCAATTTGTCCAATCAAAGTAGCTTTTATTCCACACTCCCCAGGTGAGATTCCTGACTAGGGAGAAATCCACATTTGGGCTATGGTGCACAGGGATTTAAACGGTTAAGGCAGCCAGGATTGGTCTGTCCATAGCTTTACCTGGTCAGGTAGGTGGGACAAGGTTAGGGAGATCTGGATTGGTTACTTCACTATTTCCTGGGAGAGACGTGCTTCCCAGGAAAGGGATCCTTCCTGGGTGGGTTGGTAACTTGATGCTATCATTCTCAACTTGTTAATCTATTATAAGGCAGTGGATGATGGGCATGGCATCTCTCAGGCTGCTTCCTGTGGGTGGAAGGGGCAGAGTGGACTGCCTGTAAAAAGAGAATGGGAGGGGGAAAGGAAGTGACGTTTACAGGAATACTTCTGGATTTTCAGTCAGAGCTGGTTGGTACTCAGTAAGCTTAGGATATGAACAGTTTTGGGGTGACTGGTCAATAAATCAAGACATGAGGCAAAAAATTGCTGATCTGTAACTGAGAATGAGAAGGATTATAATTAGTGACTTTATCATCAGTAGAGGTTGGTGGGTAGGGGAGAAAGGCCAGAATCGACAGGAAAGGTAGTCAGAAGGAAAAAAATCAGGAAGAAGAGAATTGGGTGCATTCAGGGAGAAAGTCTTGGAAGGTGCCCTGTAGCTGCAGATCTTTAGACGCTTCAAGGAGGGCATCCCAACTTTGAACATGTGAAAGTAGCCAGGCATCCTGAAAAAAATTATGAAGAAAAGGAAAAATCAGGGAAGGATGTTACACATTTATTAGAAGTGGATTCTTCAGGGATCCTGGTGAGTTTAAGATGGTGCGGGACAGTACTTGAGACTTCCAGTGATAATTCTTCAGCGTTGGAAGTTTTTCTGTAGGACACAGTTTTATTTGGGATCAGTGAATCCAACCTGAGGAGTACACAAGGTAAACAGCCATGAGGGTGATGTAAAGAACCATGTGAGTGATTATCCAATGAAGAGATAAAGTCTTGCGGGGCAAGGAAGATTTGAAGAGAACTTGTTGCTCTGCCAATTGGTCTGTGACTTTCTCTGCTGAGGGTTGGGGTTAAATTTTATGATTGATTGTTTTTCTAAGTTAATCTCTAGTTTCCTGGGGGAAACTGGAGAGTCTGCGGGAGGGCCAGGGCCTAGAATAATAATTGTGCCATACATTATTTCAAAAGGGCTATAAAAAAGGGGTTTGTGAGGGGTAGAGAAAATGCAGAGTAAGGAGATGGGGAGGAGCTTAATCCAATCTTGCTTGAGTTGGAGTACTAATTTTGTGAGATCTTGTTTAAGGATGCTATTCATCTTTTCTACTTTCCCTGATGATTGGGGTCTGTAAGGCACATGTAGAAGCCATTGGATTCCTAGAGCTTGTGAGACTTGGGAGGTGATCTGGGTAATGAAAGCTGGGCCGTTGTTGTTCTGAATAGAGCTAGGGAGACGGAATCTAGGAATAATGTGGTGACCTTTACAGTGCATAATGGCAATTTCCTTTGGAAGTATAGCTGGATTTAGGAGGTCTCTAATGAGTGTGGCATTGATGATAAAGGAGCCTTGGGTGGTATTGAATACCCTTTCATGCCATATGGCTGCAAGGTGGAGTTGTAAGGCTTTAGTGAGGGCTAAAAGTTCTGCTTGTTGTGAAGAAGTGCTGGGGAGCAGAGTAACAGAGGTGATACTGTGGGAAGAAGACACAATAGCAAAACCTGCTTTAGCAATGGAGTGAGCAGTGGGCTTATAAGAACTGTTATCAATAAACTAGATGACATCAGGATTAGTTAATGGAAAAAGAGCAATATTTGGGAAAGGGTGTAGTGTTAAAATAGGATCTGCAGGGAGGTCGGATTAAGAGAATGGAGGGGTTGTTGGGGATAGGTTGGAGAGGAGCAGAATGGGTAGTGAGAGGTGGGAGCCAGCAAGAGTCATCAAGGTTGCTTGCAATTTTGAGAGAATATCTCTACCTAGTAGGGGAACATTACATGAGGGAATAATAAGGAATGAATGCGAGAAAGAGTGTCCAGAAAGTGTGTGCCATAAAAGTGGAGTAATAGGAAGGTGGATTACATTACCATCAATACCCATCACTGAGATCTCTGTCTATTCTAATTGACCTTTGTAAGCTGGCAATATGGATAAGGTTGCCCACATGTCTATTAAAAAGGAAATCAGCTTACCTTTCACTAGCAAAATCGTCAGAGTTTAGACTTTGTAATTATCCAGGTGGCACTCTGATTCTCCAAGAACCATGAATCTTCAACATCTAGGCCAAATAGTTCAGGAAATTCAGGCACATTTGGGGTGTGTCTACAAACCAGGTTCTCAGGAGAACCTGGGCAGAATTCAGCCCTATTCTAGGAGTGTCTGCAAACCAAATGCTCAGAAGAACTGGGCAGTAAAACTTCCAATGAAGGCTTCTGCAAACTGGACATGATTCAGCCCCATTCTGGGAGTGTCTGTGAACCAAATTCTCAGAAGAACTGGGCAGTTAAACTTCCACTAAAGGCCTCTGCAAGCCAGACACTACTCAGCCCCATTCTAGGAGTGTCTGCAAACCAAATGTTCAGAAGAACTTGGGCAGTTAAACTTCCTCTGCAGGCTGAACACAGTTTGGGAGGAGGGCTTGGGTTTGGCTTTGGGCATAGTTTTGCCCAGTGACCTGGCCTGCCACATTTAAAACATGGTCCCAAGGGAAATATCATTTTTTTCAGAGTACCCTGGAGAATTTTGAGAAGCTGCCAGGTTTTATCTGATGGCAGAAGCTAATAACTGGAACTCTGAGATCTGCTGCCTCTTAAGAGCATCCTCACAATTATTAAAAACTTAAAAAGCCAGGTCAATAAGATCTTGCTGCGGGGTTTGAATGCTCTGGGGAAATTTTTGGAGATTTTCCAGATTTCAGGTGCAGACTGAGAGATAAAGTGTATGTTAATAATGCGTCTGCCTTGGTTGCTCTCTGGCAAAAGGGTAGTATATCACTGGAGAACTTCATTAAGAAGTTAAAGCTAAAACCTGGGCAGGATTTTCATCCTGTTTGGGGGTAATTTCTTTTAACTTATCATAATTGACAGCCTTATGGCTGCTTTTTTTTTATTCCCTCTAAGAGTCACTGGACCATGTGGTTACAGAGGCAGATCCCAGCAGCATCAGTTTGATAATTCCAATTGGGGTCCTCCTGGGGAACAGCTCTAGTGCCCTCTGGCAAACTTTGATCTATTCTGCTATATCTTCAGCATAAATTTGGGATTGAGTCCAGACTTGCTCTCTTTCCTCTGAAGTTAGAGTGGAGATGAGGATGATATATAAATCATGCCAGGTCAAATCATATGATTGAGTTAGATATCTAAATTCTTGAGAATATTTTGTGGGATCTGTAAAGAATGAAGCTAATCTTTGGGTTATGTGGGGGAGGTCTGAGATAGGGAATGGTACATGAATCCTGACAATGCCTTCTGTTCCTGTAACCTCTCAAAGAGGTTATAGGGCTTGTGGTATGTTGGAAGTGGGAGGTCCAAAGCTTTTGCCAGACCTAGTGTAGGGTGGGGAAACTGGGTCTGGCATTTTTTTTCCATACCACTTCTGCCAGTTTTTTCTCTTACTGCGTGTTGGGGAATTGGAGAGGGGTGGAGGGGTGGAAGTTTGTTGGTAGGGAGGAAGTTGAGGGGGTGTTATCTGCCAGATTAAAAGAAGACAATGGAGAGTCAGATGAGTCAGAAAAATGTGGAGGTACTCATCACAAAGGGAATTTGAGAGGATTCACAGGTTGAACACAAGGAAGGAATGTTTTGGAGTGTGAGAAATGCACGAAGGTAAGGGATCTCCAGCCATTTGCCTAATTTGTGACAGTAATTTTTGAGATCACTGAGAATTGAGATATCAAAGGTGCCATGTTTAGGCTGAATCACCGAATTGAACAGCTGAAAATATTCCAGCCCCAAGGTAGGACTGGCACGGCTGGTGTCAGGAGATTACCCATATTCTCAACATATGACTTTGGTCAAAAGAGGGCTTGGCCTCTGTACATGACATTAACCACCCAGAGGGGCTTATGCCCACAGTAGAGCACCAGGGGGACAAAACAAAGGGGAGAGGAGATTCAACATCTCAGTGTGACCGTCAGTTGGGAGGGTAAAAGGAGCCAAGAGATCATATACAAGTATGAAGGAGTGTGAAAAGGTGGGGGAGGAGGTAGAGTAGGAACAGGAAGAGGAAAGAAGTGAAGAAAGAGTTTTTACACAAGGGCTCACCTCAGTATGAAGTGGATGAAAGTTAGGCAAGTTTAGAGAGTGTACCTTTTCTCTTTGTCTTGTGGGAATAAGGGTCCATTTGGTTAGGTTTGGTGGGGGTTATTTTCAGCCCCACAAAGGAACTTTTCCCCAGGGATTCACAGGCACCATATGAAAGGTTCTGGACCCAAAGATAAAAATCATTCTGAGGCGTGATACAAAAGGAAGGTGGAGAGCCAATTCATGCAACCAATCAAAGTAGCCTTTATTCCACCTGGTTCAGGTGAGTTAAGATTCCTGAGTAGGGAGAAATCCACATGTGAGCTATGGCGAACAGGGATTTAAAGGTTTAAGGCAACTAGGATTGGTCTGTCCATAGCTTTACCTGGGCAGGTAAGTGGGACAAGGTTAGGGAGGTCTGGATTTGTTCATTCACTATTTCCTGGAAGTAATATGCATCCCAGGAAAGGTATCCTTCCTGGGTGGGTCAGTAAATTGATTCTACCAAATAAAATTCTACCACACTTATTGATGCTCTCAATAAATGTCAATGGATTGAATTCCCTACTGAAGAGGCACAGGCTGGCTGATTGGATTAAAAAACACAAGGCATTCATGTGCTGTCTCCAGGAGACAAACGTAGCCCTGAAGGAGAAATCAAGACTCAGGGTAAAGGAATGGAAAACAGTGTTTCAAGCAGATGGAAATCAGAAGAAAGGAGAAGTTGCAATCTTATTCTCAGATACAAGCAATTTCAAAGCAACTATAGTTAAGAAAGACAAAGATGGACGCTTCATACCAATTCAAGGACTAATACAACAAGAAGACAGCTCAATTTTAAACATTTATGCATGTAACTTAAATGCTCCCAGATTTTTGAACCAGACCTTCAGGGTCTGAGCAATATAATATCCCATAGCACTATGACAACAGGGGACTTTAACACCCCTCTTTCAGAGCTGGACAGATCCTCTAAACTGAAACTAAACAAGGATATAAAGGACTTAAATGTGAACCTAGAACAAATGTGATTAAAAGACATATACAGAACACACCATCACGAAGCAAAAGAATATACCTTTTTGTCATCATCTTGTGGCATATACTCCAAAATAGATCACATCCTTGAATACAAATCAAACCTCAGCAAAATTAAAAGAATATAAATTATACCATATCTCTTCTCAGACCACAAGTTCATAATGGTGAAGCTCAACTCCAACAAAATTATTCATCCCCACACAAAGTCTTAGAAACTAAACAATCTTATGCTAAATGATAGTTGGGTTCAGGAAGAGACAAAAGAGGAATTTGTTAATTTCTTCAAACATAACAACAATGAAGACACAAGTTATCAAAACCTGTGGGATACATCAAAAGCAGTCCTGAGAGGAAAATTTATTGCACTAGATGCCTACCTTCAAAAATCAGAAAGTGAGAGAATCAACAAATTCATGAACCATCTTATGGAATTGGAAAAAGAAGAATAATATAACCCTAAACCCAGCAGAAGAATATAAAAAACCAAAAATTAAATCAGATATTAATGAAATTGAAAACAGAAAAATCATTCAGAAAACTAATTTTAAAAGTTGGCTTTTTGAAAAAGTAAATGAAATAGATAAAACTTTGGCTAGACTTACTAGAAACAGAAAAGTAAAATCTCTAGTGACCTCCATCAGGAATGATAAAGGGGAAATAACAACAGATGCCACAGAGATGCATGAGATTATCTATGAATACTACAAGAAACTCTATGCCCAGACATTTAACAATGTGGAGGAAATGGGTCAATACTTGGAATCACATTCTCTCCCTAGACTTAATCAAGAAGAAATAGATCTTCGGAACAGACCAATTTTAAGCACTGAGATCAAAGAAACCATAAAATATCTCTCAACCAAAAAATGCCCTGGTCCAGATGGCTTCACATCAGAATTCTATCAAACCTTCAAAGAAGAGCTTATTCCTATACTGCAGAAAGTATTCCAAAAAATCGAGGAGGAAAGAGTCTTCCCCAACATGTTCTATGAAGCAACAATCACCCTGATACCAAAACCAGGAATTAAAAAGAGAACTACAGACCAATTTTACTAATGAATATAGATGCAAAAATTCTCAATAAAATCATAGCCAATATATCACAGCTTATCATTAAAAAAGTTATACATCACGATCAACTAGAATTCATCCCAGTGATGCAAGGTTTGTTTAACATAAGCAAATCCATAAACGTAATTCACCATGTCAACAGAAGCAAAAATAAAGACCATATGATCTTCTCAAAAGGTGCAGAAAAAGCATTCTATAAAATTCAACATCCTTTTCTAATTACAATTCTGAAGAATATAGGCATTGGTGGCACATTTCTTAAAATTTGCAAAGCCATCTATGACAAACCCACAGCTAATATTATACTGAATGGAATAAAACTGAAAGATTTTCCACTCAGCAGTGGAAAAAGACAAGGTTGTCCTCTATCACCCCTACTATTCAACATATTGCTGGAAGTTCTAGCCAATACAATCAGGCAAGAAAAGGCAATAAAGGGCATCCAAATGGGGGAAGAGTAAGTGCAATTCTCCCTCTTTGCTAATGATGTGATCTTATACTTAGACAAACCCAAAGACGTAACCACAAGACTCCTGGAATTGATCAAAAAATACAGTAATGACTCAAGATCTAAAATCAAAGTCCACAAACCAGTAGCCTTTGTATATGACAATAATAGCCAAGATGATAGGGTAATAAAGGACACAGTACACTTCTTAGTAGCTTCAAAAAAAATGAAATACCTTGGAATATACCTCACAAAAGAGATGAAGGACCTCTATAAATAAAACTATGAACCCCTAAGGAAAGAAATACCAGGAGATATTTACAAATGGAAGAACACACCATGCTCATGGCTGGGAAAAATCAACATTGTTAAAATGTCTATACTTCCCAAAGTAATCTACAAATTCAATGCCATCCCTATTAAAATACCAATGTCATAATTTCAAGACTTGGAAATAATAATTTTTTATTTTCTAACAAAGCTGGGGGCATCAGTCTACCAGACTTTAGGCTGTACTACAATGCCATAGTGGTCAAAATAGCACAGTATTAGTGCAAAAATAGAGACATGTTCATATGGAACCCAATAGAAAAGGGAGGAGATGAAACTAATATCTTACAGCCACTTAATCTTTTACAAACTAAACAAGAACATACACTGGAGGAAAGAATCCCTATTCAATAAATGTTGCTGGGAGAACTGTATATCCACACATAAAAGACTGAAACTAGACCCACACCTTTATGGACTCATGAGAAATGATTCAAGATGGATAAAAGACGTAAATATAAGTCATGAAACAATAAAAAATCTTTGAAGAAAGTGTGGGGAAAACACTGGAAGCTATCTGCAGAAGGACTTTATGAAGAAGACTTCCATGGTAATTGCAACAACAACAAAAATAAACAAATGGGACTCAGTTAAACTTAAAAGTTTCTGTAAATCTAAGGAGATAACAACCAAAGCAAATAGACAACCTACACATTGTCTTGATAACTAGGATCTCCAGAGAACTCAAATTAATCAACACAAAAAGAGCCAGCAATCCCTTATACCACTGGGCAAGAGAGATGAATAGAAACTTCTCTAAAAAAGACATACAAATGGCTAACAAACATATGAAAAATGCTCATCATCCCTTATTATTAGAGAAATGCAAATCAAAACCACCATGAGATATCATCTAACACCAGTGAGAATGGCCCACATCATACTGCAGATTCTGGCATGGATGTGGAGAGAAGGGAACACTTTTACACTGCTGGTGGGACTGCAAACTAATACAATCTTTTTGGAAGTAAGTATAGAGAATCTTTAAAGAACTCACAATAGACTTCCCATTTGATCCTGCAATCCCATTGCTGGGCATCTATCCAGAATAAAAAAAATCCTTTTACCATAAGGACTCTTGGCACAAGACTGTTTATTTCAGCTCAATTTACAATCACCAAAATGTGGAAACAGTCTAAATTTCCACCAACCCAGGAATGGATTAACAAGCTATGGTATATGTATGCCATGGAACACTATTCAGCCACTAAAAATGATGGAGACTTTACATCATTTGTATTAACCTGGATGGAAGTGGAATACATTCCTCTTAGTAAAGCATCAAAAGAGTGAAGAAGCATGAATCCTATGCAC
>CAUYRH010075068.1:0-15427 GCA_963574655.1 Perodicticus potto
AGAGGGAGAGTAAAAGGCGGGACCACACCTATGCAGCATATGACAAGGGTACAAGTCAAATCTGTCAAGTGTAGAACAGAGATGTTTTGGTACAATAATCAAGTAAATGAGGTGAAAGCTATGTTGATTGGTTTGATCTAACCACGTCAGATTGTATTAAAAAAAATCAGCACATTGTACCCCACATATGCATGAATGTATTCATGATCTATATGTATTTGACTTAATAAAAAAATAAAATTTTGAAAATAAAAAAAATTATCAAACTCCTCTAAATCTGGCATTGTGTTCCTGTCTTGGTTCATCTTCCTTGAATCCCTTTCCCTGTTTTCTCTGCCAAAGTCCTTCTTCCTGATCAAAAGTGACTTCTACTGGACTCTTACAACTTCAGAAAAAAATTTTAGAGCCTGTGTTTCTATGCAATAAAAACAGATCAAACATTTATGAAAAACTTATTTCAGCTTGCAGAACCACTATAAAGGAATTCTTCATCATTTATCCACTTATGTATTCAACTAGTGTTTTCGAGCATCTATTATAAAAACTATATGAAGGGCAGGGAAGGTAAAGATGATGAGTACAAGAGCTCAGTCTTGAGTCCAGACCAGTCCAACAGAACTTTCTCTGATTATACAAATGCTCTGGGTCTTCTCTGACCAATTTGGTTGCCAGATGTACCTATCAAGCATTTGAAATTTAACTTATGCAACTGATAAAATATTTAATGATATTTCATTCTATGTAATTTTAATTGAAATAGCCACACACAGCTAGCGATTGTCTCATTGGGCACATCAGTCTAGACAGTTACCGGGTACCCAGGACTGTCAGAGGAGTTACGTATGAAGTAACACGGGAACAGAGGAATGAGTGAACAATTGTTTTTACTAGTAGGGAAAGTTTGAAATATTCACATATTTGGTCACAAACAATGAGTAGCAGATTGTTTATGGGGAAAAATGACGTGATGGAAATCTGAGTTCTCTCCAGCCCCAATACAGTATATAAAGAAGTGGTTGGTGGCTCATCTGCAAACTTAATGAAGCCCTTACAAGCTGGGACTCAGTGTCGCTGGGTGCTTTTTTAAGAGGCATGTACGCTTGGTAGTTTCTTTTTTCTTTCTTTCTTTCTTTTTTTTTTTATTAAATCATAGCTGTGTACATTAATGCAATCATGGGGTACAATGTGCTGGTTTTATACACAATCTGAAAATATCTTCATCGAACTGGTTAACATACCCTTCATGGCATTTTCTTAGTTATTTTGTTCAGACATTTATATTCTGAATTCAGTAAGTTTCACCCATACCCTTCTAAGATGCACCGTAGGTGTGGACTCGCCAGTTACCCTCCCTCCACCCAATCTCTCCCCTCTCCCCCCTTGCCCCTTGCCCCATATTCTTGTGCTATAATTGGGTTATAGCCTTCATATGAAAGCTATAAATTAGTTTCACAGTGGGGCTGAGTACATTGGATATTTTTTCTTCCATTCCTGAGATACTTTGCTAAGTGGGACTGAATGGGCATAATTTGGAGGGAATGGAGAGGAATGAATAAAAGTGAGTGAATTATGTTTGGCATAATAATGTGAAATATTTTGTGAGATAAGTGGCCTCACAAATTATAATCTAGCTGGAAATATTCTTCTATTTTCCAGGTTCATACTATGCTATACTATCTCTGACAATTTATATTGTCCCCTGATGGTTATGTGCTGTGGAGTGGGGTGTGCATATATGTGTGTGTTCAGAGAGAAAGGGGCAGCAAGAGAGAGAGCGAGAACAGTTAATTGCTCAGCAAGGAATATAATGGCGTATCTGTAGCTCATCGTAGGGGACAGAGTTGAAGAGGAAAGAACTCTGAGCACTCAGATCCCCCCTACCCTGTCTCTCACACTTGGATCCCTCTCCGAGGCCATCTTAGACTGTCCCCTTGATCCCCTGAGGCAGGCAGGCAGTCCCGGGTTATGAACGAGATGGGTTCTATAGGTTTGTTCTTAAGTTGAATGTGTATGCAAGTTGGAAAATGTACATTTAGCCATTACCTGTAACAGCCTCTGTTTGTAAGTGTGAGTCTTACATCATTTAGAGCAGCGTTCTCAACCTGTGGGTCGCAACCCACAGGGACTGTATTAAAGGGCCGTGGGATTAGAAAGATTGAGAACCACTGATTTAGAGGTTTGTAACCTGGGGACTGACTGGAATAGCCCCCATTTGTAAGTGTGAATTGTATGTAAACTGGATGTTTGTAACTCGGACTGCTTATTTCTGGACCTCAGCACTCAAACTTGAAGACATGTACTTTGGGCAAAAGACGTGGATCCTGTGGCTTGGGGAGAGGGGTTTCCAAAAATGAGCAGAGGTTCATCTGAGGAGAGAAGGCAAGCCTGAGGACCTCACGCCGAGGTCGGGAAATGCTACAGGCAGTGATGGTGGCCCACAGACGGCCGTCCGAGGATGGTTTAACCTCTGGGTGCATTTCTGCTGAGCCATGAGAAGGGTGACACTTTGAAGACCACATCACAGGCCTCCCTCTACTATGATCCTAACACCACTTAGCACTTCCAGGCAGGTGAGGACAGCAGAGAGCAGAGCAGTGACCCTACCGTGTCACTTCTTACCTTCACGACCCCATCCCCCAAACCTCTCCACAGCGGCCCTTGAGTACAGACAGCATTGTCTACAGACAGCTACAGATCATTTCTTGCTGGATTGGACCCTCATCAAAGAGATCCATGCCCAGCAGTGGAGGGAAGATGTGTGGGATGACGAGACTCCAACAGCAGTGATGGAAAGGATGGAGGCAGAGGACACCTGGACCGTCCCTCCTCTGACACACACACACAGTCACCCTGCTAACAATAACACACCAGAGCAGTGACTGTCAACCGGTGTGCTGTGAACATTTTTAAAGATCATTAATTAAATTCTTTTCAAAAGCAGTTCAAAGCACAGCATATTCTTTTTTCACTATTTTCTTTTTGATCAACATAAGTGTTGCCACGGAAGTCCAACTACAGGTTCAATTGTGCTGTGACATAAAAAAGGTTGAAAAATACTGTCCTGGAAGATGATAATCTTTAAAGGGATAAAAGGACTAAGATTTTAACAAGGGGGAGAAATACACTGCCGTGCAAGTTACTGTGTACTATTTGAGAACTCTCCTTAAATCCAGTACAATCACACTTAATTGAGTCTGCTTAAAGAAAAACGCCAAGCCAAATTTAGTGGATATTTGAAGATAGGCAATTTTTTTTTCTTTTTTTTGAGACAGAGTCATACTATGTCACCCTCAGTAGAGTGTTGTGGCATCACAGCTCACAGCAACCTCCAACTCTTGGACCTAAGCAATTCTCTTGCCTCAGCCTCCCAAGTAGCTGGGACTACAGGCGCCTGCCACAACACCTGGCTGTTTTGTTGTTGTTGTTGTTGCAGTTATTGTTGTTTAGCTGGCCTGGGCCAGGTTCGAACCTGCCAGCCTCGGTATATGTAGCTGGCACCGAACCGCTACGGGCACTAAGCCTGAAACATGGGTAATTTTTAAAGATATGTAATTGCAATAATAAGTTGAACATGTAAAGATATGTTTAATGTTAATGTTGTTAAAGATATGTTTAATGTTACGTTGTTAATATGTTAAAGATATGTTGAACATTTAAAGATATTGCAATAACAAGTTGAACATTTAAAGATATGTAATTTTTAATAAGTTAAACACACTTAGTGACCTCTGTCAAGCAGAGGCCTACAAGATCTGTGGTAATGGTTAGCTAGCCAGGCCTGGTGTCTCATATATGTAACCTCAGCTCTGTGGGAGATCAAGGTGGGAGGACCTATGAGGCCAGGAGTTTGAGACCACCCTGGGAAATATAGCAAGATCCCATCTCTTAAAAAAGGAAAAGAAAACTTAGCTGGGTATGGAAGCACATGCCTATAGTCCCACCTACTAGGGAGGCTGAGGCAGGAGGATTTCTTCAGGAGTTTGAGGCTGCTGTGAGCTGTGATCACACCACTACAGTTGAGCCTAAGTGACAGGGCAAGACCCTGTCTCTAAAAAGAAAAAGGGAAAAAGATGAGCTAGTTAGCAACATTGGCACTGGCAAACAAAACCTCTGACTACAAGCATCCTGCTAAAGCCTCTGGGAGTTTTGTACTCTTGCGCCCCTTAGTAACCTTTGCTCTTCATGAATAGTATGCATGTGAACTCCAAATCAGCCTTTGTTCAAATTACACATGAGTGGACTCTAAATCAATGATATTTTACTCTATTTATCTGAAAAACACCAGCAGATTAGTAGCCCACCATATCACAGGCTGACAAACAAAAAAAATGATTCAATAAAATTATCTTACTGAACTGGTGAGCCATGTCCAATTTTCGGGACCCAATGTTCTAAAGAACCCTGTTGCTTCTCTTATCTTCAAAACAGCTAACTACAAATTTCAGATTATTCTGATTTGTCTTCCTTACAGTGACAAATCCTTGAAAAGCTGGCACACCCTGGTACACTGCAGTAATAAGGTGGGTAGAATGCAAATCTGCAAGCCAGCTCCTTGGGTGCCTTGAAAATTCAGTTGAAGAGAAGTTCTGCAAATGCTACTCTCCCAGGAAGCAGTGAGAGAAAGGAGTTGGAAGAGACCAAGTGTACGGGCACTAGCGATTGTCCAAAAGCCTATAGCTCCCTGAGTGAGAGGTCAAATGTAACCTTCCAGCCATATGTTGTTTTAAGTTGTTTTGTTTTGTTCCCTGGGCTAGAGTGCAGTGGCACAATCATAGCTCACGGCAACCTCAAACTCCTGGGCTCAAGCAATCGTCCTGCCTCAGCCTCCTGAGTAGCTGGGACCACAGGTGCCCATCACTATGCCTTACTAATTTTCCTTTTTCTTTTCTTTTCTTTTTTTTTTTTTTTTTTTTTTTTTTTTTGGTGAGACAGAGTCTCTATTTCCTAGGCTGGTCTCCAAGTCCTGGCTTTAAGTGATCCTGCCTTCTCTGCCTCCCAAAGTGCTGGGAGTAGAGGCAAGAACCACCACACCCAGCCTGTTTTAACTACAATATTAAATAAGCATAACTTAGTTTAGGAAAACCATGCACAAAGTAAGTAATATTTACCAAAGTGAGTCAGGGAACATGGTGCAAGGCAGGTCTAGTTTGAGCATAGGAGGCAGACAGCAGCTAGAGGCAGGGTCTTGTGATGCTGTGTTGATTTTTGCACCACAAGTGAAACAAGCTCTTTGCTGTTTCTTTCCAGCAACCCTAGAAGTCAAGAACATGACTTTCTTCCCCTTTTGGTTCCAGCCATGGTGTGCTGTTAAATCTTCTATAAGTGGTTCTCTATGAGTTGTTCTGCCTTAAATTTTGGTTGGCGTTTTAGTTAACATTAATGAACAAGATGATTATGAAACAATTAAAATGCTAAATCATCATTAAAGTTCATCTTTGCTGAGCCACAGAAAAGTTTCTTATTGATGGGAGAAGAGGAAATCTCATTTTTTTGTGTGCTATTCATGACAAAACAGCTAAGGACACCACACACTTAAGTGTTTAATCTGCACTATTAACATTTTCTCCATCGCTTTCTTACATCTCAATAGAAAATCAACAAAATAATAACTTAAGCGTAACTGTGTTGTGTTTGATGATTTCCTCGGCATACTCCCACTATGATTCTTTCCAGCTCCCAACACAAACCAGGCCACTGAATTGGGAAGAAATGAGTAGTAGCATAGAGCTCAAACAAACATAAATCAGAGATAATAATTAGATAGAGTAAAATAATTAAGAGTGATGAATTTTGAGTATTTCCTTCGGTTTTAAATATAATGTATTTTAAGTTTACATAATTTACTTTTATTTAGTGATACCTGGGCTTAATAGCCAACTTGAAAAATTCCCAAACTTAACAACCAACTCTCAGAAGGCATGAGAACTGGCTCCAGCACTCTACTGGAACCAGCCATGACTTCAATATATAAAATATTTTTTGAACAAAAGTAACATTCAATTCAATTGTATTCTTTAACATGTGAGTATGGGTGAGCTTCAGAGAGTTCAGAGATACAGCACTGTAGAAAAGAAACAAAAAAAATGTATACAGAATATTAACAACAACAATTCCCCCCAAAATGTATATCAAATATTAACAACAACCCCAAAATACAGAAATAATACAAAGCACTAATTATCAGAAAGTGTGTTGCACTGAGGACTCCATAGATGAGACTTGTGGTTAGCTATTTAATACTTATTGTCCTCATAGATGAGACAGCCAGCCCCTCCTTTCCTTCTTACTAAAAGAATACGTGTTGTTATTTGGAGCAACCATATATCCATCTAAGAAATTATGTTTTTCAGCCTCCCTTGCAGCTAGAGGTGGCCATGAGACCTTTGGAGCCAAGGAGAGTAACTGAAAGTTACCAGGTAGGGCTTCCAAGAAGGTTCTTTGGAAGGATTGACTTAAATACTACATGATTTTTGTTCCTTGGCGTTTTTCTTCTCTGTCTAGAGTGTGTGTCAAGGCCCTGAGATGTTAAGGTCACAACCCAAGCTTGGGATATGTGAGCAGAAAGATAGACGAAGCCAGGTCCTCATGACATCAGAGAAGCATCCTGCCAGCCGTACACTGACCTCCCGCAGATTCCCTATTAGGTCAGGAAAACAAAAAGCCATCATAAGTTCGAACTACTCTCACCTGGATTTTCTGCCACCTGCAGAAGAATTTTTAAAGCCCAATTAATAAGGATCAACATGAGATGACTGGGAAAGGCTGTCGAGATGAGACTATTATAAAGCTCGCCATCTTCATCACCATTCCAGTTTAAGCATCTGTTGAAGAGTCATTTATTCAAACTTCTATTAAGCATGTAAGGACCAGAAAGAGAAAACTAGGGCTGATTATTATTGTATTATAAGGATCTGTAAGGAATTTAACCTTGGGTGGTGCCCATGGCTTAGTGAGTAGGGCACCAGCCCCATATACTGAGGGTGGTGGGTTCGAACCCAGCCCCAGCCAAACTGCAACAAAAAATAGCTGGTGTTGTGGTGGGCACCTGTAGTCCCAGCTACTCAGGAGGCTGAGGGAAGAGAATTACTTAAGCCCAAGAGCTGGAGGTTGCTGTGAGCTGTGACGCCACAGTACTCTACCAAGGGTGACAGAGTATGACTCTGTCTCTAAAAAAAAAGAAAAGAAAAGAAAAAAGAAAACGAATTTAACCTAACCATAAAGCTGTTAAAGTAGGAATACGAAAGGGTGGACCATACAGCCTTTGGTATGAAGGGGCGTGGTCTCCTGCACCCACGTAAAGCTAACCAGTTTCATTTGTGCTCCTTGAGGTACGAGGCCCTGAGAAGGGACATTTTAAGTACTTGGGCTAGAAGTGACTTTAGGGGGAAAAATCTTCCCCATGCCACTGAAGCGGCCCAGCTAAAAAAGGAGGCAGTTACGCCCTACAGGAAAGAATGTGCTGGAGGGCCCCGCCATGTTGTAGCTGGGAATCTGTTACTTGCTACAGGCAGTGGGCCATTACACTTTGTTCCCTTCCTCAATTTACACAATAACTTTCAGTTAATCATATAGGGAAGTGGGCAAACAGAACAGACAACCCAGCTCCTTTGTGGTCTTATCTCCATTGTTGTTGATCTCCAAGCAGGACATTCTTAGTTTAGAAAGGTGTGTACGTGTTTTGCTGCATTAATGCTGATAAGGAATTGTTATGACAGTTTTTGTTACCTTTTGTGTTCTTTATTCTTAGAATATTGTTATCTGATGATTTGGAGTGTATAAGAATTTTAGTAAAGATGGGTTTTTGCTGAATGCCTGAGAGAGCATCAGCCATTCCCTGTCAGACAAATCATTTCGTCTGCGGTGCTATCTCTGCGTCATCGATCAGGAGGGCTGGCTGGCAGCAACATTGGTACCAGATGGTAGTGAAATAACACATCCTTGGCCACTTGGTCAGCCAATGCTCCTTTGTTTCCAACTAAACAATTTAGTTAGATGACAGAAATCCAATTAATTAAGCAGAAATCTTCTGAGAGAACTTAATCTTATGCTTTGAACAGTATTATTAAGACTCAGCTCCTCTTCATATTTTGTCTGTCTTTTCCTGTGTTGAGTGAACTAAATGGATCTCAGGATGCTCTTCTGTCTTACAGGCCCTGCCTGGGTCACATTCCATCTTTGGATCAATCACTATGACCAGGGGAAGGAACACAATGCTTTGATTGGCCATGGCTGAGCCACCTGCCATGAGAGCACAGGGACTAAGCAGGACAGCATCACTCATTGCCAGATTCTACCAACAGGGAAAGTAAATATACACAGCTATGCCCTGGCCACCTTCTCCACAGATATAATTTTCTGAGAATGCATCTCTTTGGGAAAATGTGCTCTAATGAAATTGCCGCTTACTAGCTCTGGAGAAGGGGTATTAATTTCAAAAACACCGCACTAAATTTGACAGCAGAAAAAGGGAGAATACATATGGGAGGGTGAAAATAATGTCTGTCATGCTATCGTTTGCCTTCAGGTCAGAAATTCAGAGTTGGCACCAGCAGAAACTGAGCAGGCCCCTTTCCTACGGCAGTGATTCATTCTGAGTTGTCACCCCAACTGCCCACACAGTGCAGCAGCTCTGTCTGTGAATGTCAGGAGGCTGCAACTTCAAGGAACAGCTGAATTGGAGCAGAAGGCACTGCTTCATCCTGAATGTTACGGTCCTCAGTGTAAAACCTTGAAGGGAAATACAAGAGGAACACTGGATGAAGAAAATGCTGGGGATTACAATTTTTCATGTGCCACAATGATTCATTCAGTCAGAGGCAGTAAAAAATATAGTAAGAACCTATCTCCACCACCACCACACCACATTATCACCTACTGGACCCTAAGAATCGAGGTGGGAACACATCACATCAAAAACAAGAGGATGGTGACTTACTTATCAGGTACACAGAATTGAAAAGTAAGGCAGGGGCACATAACAGTTACAGACAAAGACTTAAGTAGCACAAAGTGAGAAATTTGTTGATAAATGGAACAAAACATCATAAGCAAAAACTACGTATTATGAAAGGTAATTAAAATGATTATTTCAGATTCATAAAAATCAAAATAAAGTCACTACATACCAAAACTTACCAGTAGGGTGGCACCTGTGGCTCATTGAGTAGGGCACCACCCTATAGACCTAGGATGACAGGTTCGAACCCTGCCCTGGCCAAACTGCAACAACAACAGCAACAAAATAGCCAGGCGTTGTAGTGGGTGCCTGTAGTCCCACTTACTTGGGAGGCTGAGGCAAGAGAATCACTTAAGCCCAAGAGCTGAAGGTTGCTTTGAGCTGTGATGCCATGGCACTCTACCATGGGCAATAAAGTGAGACTCTGTCTCTTAAAAAAAAAAAAAAAACTTACCAGTAAAGTAATGTTGACATAATGAAGGCTTGTTTTAGTTATTTATCCCGTGAAGGATAGATTTTAACCTTCTACAGGACAGATTTTAAAATGAGTTTTTCTCCACACCACCCCCTTTTAAAATTAGCCCAACTGGGTCTTTGTTCTACTCTATTTTCTTTGTTTTGTTCCTTCCCCCCAGGTCACGTTCTACTTGACACCTATACAATTATTTACTTAATGTGATTTTAAGTTTTGATTCAAACACATTTATTTTAAAAGGGAACTAATACATTAAAAAAAAAAAATAAGACCAGGGTAATAGATAGAAAGTCAGGTGCCCTTGGAGTTAGAGGGCTGGGATGAGAAATGGCAAAGGAGACAGGTATGAGAGGTGTATTAATTTGTTAGCATTTCCATAACAAAGCACCATAGACTGGCAGCCTAAACAGTAGATATAAATTGTCCCACCGTTCTGGAAGGCAAAGTAAAAAAAATCAAGGTGTTGGGTAGTGCCGGTAGCACAGTTGTGGTGCCCACCATATGCACCGAGGGTGGTGGGTTTGAACATGGCCTGGGCCAGCTAGACATCAACGACTACAACAACAAAAAAAATAGCCAGGCGTTGTGGTAGGTGCCTGTAGTCCCTGCTACTTGGGAGGCTGAGGCAAGAGAATTGCTTAAACCCAAAGAGTTTGAGGTTGCTGTGAGCTGTGACCCCCATGGCACTCTACTGAGGGTGACATAGTGAGACTCTATCTCAAAAAAAAAGAAAAAACTTAAGGTGTTGGCAAGTTGGTTGTTTCTGAAGACTCTCCTTAGCATGTGGGTGGCCATGTCCCCATCAGTCTGCACATCACCTTCCTCTGTGTGTCTCTCTCTGCATCCAAATTTTCCCTTTTCGTAAGGACCCTAGACATGATGGATTAAGGTCCACACTAATAGCCTCATTTTTGCCTCTGTAAAAATTATTATTGCCACTAATAGCCTTAAATGCCTCTGTAAAGACTTTTTATCCAAATAAGATCATGTTCTGGGGTCCTAGATATTACAGCTCCCATACATCTTTTTTGTTGGAGAGATGGGTGTTGCAGGCAGACAAAACTCAACCAGTAAAAGAAGAGATTGTTCTTCCTGAGAATGGACAGATGCTGCCTGCTGTCCGCTGACTGAGGACTACGTCTTTTAAAATAACCCACTTACAATCATCACAGTGAAGGAAATTCTTTCCTCCATGATTTTTGCATTAGCACCCCTCAACTCATTCCACCCACTTCACCTCTCCCATAACTCAATTAGAGCTACGTCTTTGAATCTTCTATTGAATTTTGTCATTTAGTAAATAAAAGATTTATTTCTTTTTAGCAAAATGAATGTAAAATCACCTCCCATGGAGGTAAGAGTGGTATAAACCCCTTCTCATCTAGGCCCTGAAGAGCCCTAATATTTTCAAACAGAGCCACCAAGCACCCACCAAGACTATGAGCCCAGTCTTGGTCCTACACAGGGAATGCAAGTCTGGTCTCATGCCTTGCTTACAGTTCCACTCTAAGAGAAAACTGCATTTGTCAGTAACTGATGGCCTCTAGAGACCCAGGTGCTCCATGATTGAATCCATATCCCATATTCTTATTATTGGCTACGTTCCTAATTTTTGGTCAGCACTTCATGGCTAAATTCCTGTTTGCCCTTTAAGAGACTGATTTCAAATTTTTGAATTCTCTGTCTGCTCAGTCTACTCAAGAAATTAGATTCTTGTCCCCGTACTTCATTCTCCTTAGAACTGGCTCACTGATAAAAGTTGGGAAAGCTTTAGAGTTAAAACTTCAAAGTTTAAGTGAAATAGCTTTCCCTTAGAAATCCCGCCAGCTCTTGATCTTGCCCCCAGCTCTTGCTCTTGGATATCATGATGCCTGTGTGTAGCATGTACACAACAAACATTTGTTATTGTCTGAATAGATATTGATTGATGTCTTGGATAATTGTTAATATCAGTTCTTCCTCACCAGACCAAGACCAGTACCCCCAAATATACCTTCTTGCAGACACATATTAATGCCTATCCATCCCTAGAAAGCCTTAGTTTGTTCCCATGCAAAAAAAATCCCTGACCTTTACTGTAATGGCCTTTATTTATACTCAGATTCACATCAAGTCACATCAGTCCTGGTCAGACATAAGCCCCATTGTGTTCATTATGTTTTAATTTTCTGATGCAATAGAAATTGTTCACTCATAAAATAATGATCAACATCCTCTGAGCAGCCTTAATATCTTCTCTTTGAGTAGATGAAGATTTATAAACACAAAATCATTCAATAAAGTACAAAGAGAGTATTCAGTTAAGGGCTAATTGAGGCTTGAACATTGCATATGCCAAAGAAAGTCCTGTCATCAGGAGGTCCTCTGCCAGACCCTTAAAGACAACCTCTGAACCCCAAGAATATCCTGCCTGATAAGAGTTTCTATAGTCCTGAGACCTTGGGCCAGGCTGTATCCGTTTGACCAGATGGTTCATGCTAACACAACCTGTTATGTCTGCTTTTGTATGTTGGAGGTCCTGGATGGTGGGGGATTGGTTTGATCTCTGGAAACTAAGTAGATAATATCAGTCATGTTTGTGCCACAAACTGTGAGGCTGGCTTAAAAGCCAAAAATACAAGACACCAGGACTCAAGTAAGCTTACTTCCCCAGGTGACATCAGTTCTCATGTGATTGTTAACAGCTGGGAGAATTCCATGCCTCCACATGACTTCACTGGGAAGGGACACCTGGAATCTTGCTCCTGGTTTCTCCTGGACTTTACCTTTGCTGATTTTAATCTGTATCCTTTGACTGTAATAAACAATAACTGACTATAACAGCTCTTCTAAATCCTGTAAGTTCTTCTAGCACCCCATCAAGTCTAAGTGTGATCTTGGGAACCTCTTCTTCTTGAGTGAATACCAAAATGAGAGAAAAAAAAAAGTCAATTATACCATTAGTAGTTTTGCCCCTGTAGATTTCTGATACTTAGAATATTTTTCATTTTGTATAGATCTATCCCATTGTCTTGTTTTCACTTCTATATCAAATCCTCAAAACAAATTGTATCTAGACAAATTTTAAATGCCCAAAGGTGTTGACAAAATATTTAACCTACAGTCTAAGAGAAAACATTTGCAGACTACACATCTGACAAAAGGCTAATATCCAGACTCTACAAGGAACTCAAATTGACAACAAAAGAAAACAAATAACTCTCCTAAAGTAGCACGAAAAATATATGAATAGATTTTTTTCAAAAGAAGATAGAAAAATTGCCAGGAAACATATATATAAAAAAAAGCTCAACATCACTAATCATCAGAGAAAATTAAAACCACAGTGAGATACCATCTTACTCCCATCAGAATGGCCATTTTTAAAAAGTCAAAAAACAATAAACGCTGGCAGAGATACAGTGAGAAGGGAATGCTGACTACGTACACACTGTTGGTGGGAATGTAAATTAGCACAACCTCTATTGGAAATTCTTCAGAAAACTAAAGGTAGACCTACCATTCCATCTACCAATCCCGTACTTGGTGGCTCTCCAAAGGAAAAGAAGTTATTTTATCAAAAAGTCACTTACACCTGAATGTTTTTCGCAGCACTATCTGCAATTGAAAAGATGTGCAGGAGAATGAAGCTCCTTGATGAATGCTCATTTGACCTTGCTGTACCTTGTCATAAAGATCCTTAAAAGTACACAGTCGGATAGAACAAGAAAGCCCCAATATTTGATGACAGAGTAGGGTGGCTATTGTTAACAACAACCAAATATATTTCAAAGTACCCCAGAAGACAGGCATTGAGATGTTCCCAGCACATAGAAATAATAAATAGTCAAGGTGATGGATACCCCAGATACTGTGATTTGATCATTATATATTCTATGCACTTAACAAATACAAGTACCCCATGAAAAGTATGTAAAATATTTTGTATCAATAAAAAAAAAAAACAAAAATTAAGTGTATATGCCCTAGTTCTCCTTGGCCATGAACACCCTAAGTAGGAATTCCTCCCATGCACCCTTCCTTTCTTTGCTCCTTCCAGAGATAAGGGAGACCCCAGTGAGTGTGGGCTGAGAGCATCGTGGGTGACAAAGAACACCTTTCCTGACTACATTTCTGCTCAGCCATCTGGTGACATGACCTTGTACAAGTACCCTGTCACCCCAAATCTGTTTTCCTTGCCTGTAACATGAAGTTTGTAATACATGTAGATCACTGTTAATGTCCTTTACGGCTCTAGAATTCTAAGGTTTTACCACAGTAAGGTAGTTCCATTTTCCTTCTCTTGGAATCACTTTCCTGTCCTCTACACAGCTACAACTTCCAACCAGACGCCCTTGTTCCCACCAAAAGAAAGAAAAGGCAGATTTATATAAAGGAAACAAAATGATCCTACTGGGAAAAGATCATAACCCATCACACAACTCCTCATCTAGCATGAAAATAAACAAATGTGTTAAATATTGTTCCATATTTAAAATAAAGCTGCTTGCTTCCTTTTAGTTGCATTACATAATTCCAATTCTGACATAGCAATTGATGTCTTTTGATGTCTATCAAGAAGATGAATTAAGACTTTAGTTAATGAAAAGTAAATGTTTTATATTTATATGCCTTTTTTAATCTTTTGTATGAAAAGAGGGGGAACATTAATCTCTGACAAAAGAGGAAGTTTCAGTGTGGACAGAATAAGGAATAGGTTTCAATGTTAACAGAAATGTAATTCAAAGAGCTGGGGATCATATTCAATTTCTAGGACCAATTTCTAGATATTCCTACTATTTATTTATAGCTCCCTATTTGAACTCCCATCAAGAAATACAAGAAGAGAAAGATTCATTTATGGTCTTCATTTCTGGAACCAATTGAGTCTCATTATAAAATGTTCACATTTTTCTACTGCAATTAGAAGTTCACAAGAAGGCCAAAGGCAAAAAAGATTAATGGATCCCAATTGAGGGCCCCTCTGCTTAGCAGAAACACCACCCTACCACCCAAGCATAATAGAAATTATTCCTTGCATCTTCTCAGACCCCCATGGAATAAAAGTTGCACTCAACAATAACAGGAATTTGCATATTCAAACAAAAACATGGAAGCTAAATAACCTTATGCTGAAGGATAGATGGGTCATAGACAAGATTAAGAAGGAAATCACTAAATTTTTGGAACAAAACGACAATGAAGGCATGAATTATCAAAACCTCTGGGATACTGCAAAGGCAGTCCTAAGAGGGAAATTTATAGCACTGCAAGCCTTCTTGAAGAGAACAGAAAGAAAGCAAGTTAACAATTTAATGGGACACATCAAGCAACTGGAAAAGGAAGAATATTCCAACCCCAAACCCAGCAGGAGAAAAGAAATAACCAAAATCAGGGCAGAATTAAATGAAATTGAAAACAAAAGAATTATACAATAGATCAATAAATCAAAAAGTTGGTTCTAATCAGGAAAAAAAGAGTAAAATCTCTAATTTCATCAATCAGAAAAGGTAAAGACTAAATAACAAAAGACCCCTCGGAAATTCAAAAAATCCTTAACTAATATTACAAAAAACTTTGCTCTCATAAATATGAAAATCTGAAGGAAATTGACCAATATTTGGAAGCACGCCACCTTCCTAGACCTAGCCAGAATGAAGTGGAAATTTTGAACAGGCCGATATCAACTTCTGAAATAGCATCAACTATTCAAAATCTACCTAAAAAGAAAAGCCCGAGACCAGATGGTTTCATGTCAAAATTCTACCAAATCTTTAAAGAAGAACTAGTAGCTATATTACTCAACCTTTTCCAAAATATAGAAAAAGAAGGAATACTACCCAACACATTCTATGAAGCGATTATCACCTTGATCCCTAAACCAGGAAAAGACCCAACAAGAAAAGAAAACTACAGACAAATATCACTAATGAATATTGATGGAAAAATATTCAATAAGATCCTAACAAACAGAATCCAGCAACACATCAAACAAATTATACACCATGACCAAGTGG
>CAUYRH010075076.1:0-15323 GCA_963574655.1 Perodicticus potto
GGCTAAGGCACCAGCCACGTACACCTGAGCTGGCGGGTTCGAATCCAGCCTGGGCCCGCCAAACAACAATGACGGCTGCAACCAAAAAATGGCCAGGCGTTGTGGCGGGCACCTGTAGTCCCAGCTACTTGGGAGGCAGAGGCAGGAGACTCACTTGAGCCCAGGAATTGGAGGTTGCTCTGAGCTGTGATGCCACAGCACTCTATCCAGGGTGACAGCTTGAGGCTCTGTCTCAAAAAAAAAAAAAAAAAGAAAACATTTTAAAGACTGGCCATACCACTGGACACTGCTATTGGAAATATCTAATGGTACAGCTATGTTGAAAAACAGCTTAGTAGTTTCTTATAAAGTTAAAAACCCACCTGGCTTATGATCCAAAAATCCCACCCCTAGGTATTTATCCCAGAGGAATGAGAATACATGTCCACAGGAAGAATTGTATGAGAATGTTTATTGTCATTTTATTTACATGAATAAAATTTCTCTGAAAAGGAAATTGGAGGAAAAAGACATTATTCCAGTGAACAGTTTACAAACCATGGAGACACAACCTGTGGGGTAAAATTAAGGAAGGCTCAGATTTTATGGTAAGTTCACACCCAGGTCTCCAGTCATGTCCCTTTATGCAAATGAAAAATTGAAATTTGTTTAGTTTTGATTGCTCAACTAAATTGAGTCTTGGTTGGTTGATCAAGCTGAACCCTAATTGGTCAACACAGTTGAGCCCTAATTGGCCAAGGAAGGTGAGCTATGATTGATTGGTTCCCTAGCCCAAAGATAAAAGGCGTACATTTTTAGGGAACTCAGAGTATGTGTGTGACCTCCCAGTCAGAAAATGTCCATTTGGCTGTATTCTAAATTTAGTTCCAGGTAACCACTCAGGATCCATCTTGAAAGACTGACTCTTTCAGGTTCATATTTATTCACATGTGTGCAGCAAAAAATTAGAAACCATCTGGGAGAATAAATAAGCAAATTGTGGGAGATTTATACAATAGAATTCTACTTACCAATCAAAAGGGATAAACTACTGAGATTTATCCCAAGAATATTATGTTCAATGAAAGAAACCACACACAAAATAAGAACATACTGTAAATGTTCTTTACAGAATAGAAATCAGAATATGGGGACTAACTAAAAAAGACAGTCACAATATTCTTTGTCTTGTTTAGGGTATCGTGTACAAGGTTATATACATTTGTTAAAACTGCATACCTAAGAACTGTACATTTTAATACATAAAATTATACCTCAAAACAAATTGTATTTTTTTTATGGTGAAAGCATATATTTAGAATTAACCAGCTGGACTTGGTTTAGATGATCCCAACTTTGTTGGCAACATTAAAGCATCGTAATCTTGAGCCAGTGGAGCACATGCCTTGTTCTCTCCATCAGGCCTCAGCAGGGTGTTGACCTTGGCTGTGTCAATGTCATGGAGCTTCTTCACAGCATGTTTATCTGGTGCTTGTTGGCTTTGACATCACAAGGAACATGAGTGTGTTGTCTGCTGTCTTCTTCACAGCCGACTCAGTGGTCAGGGGGAACTTGATGATTGCACAGTGGCCAAGCTTGTTTCTCCTGGGGATGCTCTTCGAGGATATTTGGGCTGCCTCTGGGGCTGCTGTGTCTTCAGCCACCAGAAGATGGGTGATGTACAGACCTTCTTTGTTTTGTGGCTGTGGCTGCCTTTCAGCACTGTCTTCTTGGGCCTTTAGTGCCTTTGCTTCAATGCCTTTGGCTTTGGGAGGGGCGGAAGCTTCCTTATCTGCCTTCAGCCCTATCACGTGAAAAGCCAAAACTGATTTTCTTATGTGACTCTAGAACCAAGTTGATCACTTGAACAACCAAGTCGATCAGCCTAGCTGCCCAAGTCTGGGTTTTTAATGGTTTCTGAATAGTACCCACTGTCTTTCTCAAAGTGCCCCAGTTGGTATGACAAATTGTTGATTCCCCCTTCTGAAGGCAATTCTTAAAAAAGGAGAAACAAATGTGTAAGTAATGACAGGGTTTGGGGATTAGTGCCTAGCTTGCTAGTGTGACTACTTAGAAGAAAATATCAATATAAATGTGTAAGTTCAGATACATTTCCTTCATTTGCTTTAAAAAAAAATAAACCAACTGCCATTTATACTTTTCTTGGCTTTCTTGTAAATCCATGAACATACAGACAGGAGACAATAGAGTTGTGGTGTGACAATGACAGGCAGAAAGCCAGCCTGCCCCCCTGCACACACTATCAAGATAAATTTTTATGACTTTTCCTCCTGCAGAATTGTCCTTGATAGTATTTACTGTAAGATTTATCTCAATAATAATGTGAGGAGAAAATAAAGGCGCTTATGTAGTATAATGTGTCCTGGGTCCTGCGGTCCCACAGGAATGGCCTTGGCAGGAGGCACGACTCTCTTCTGGGCGCCAGGATAAAAGCAGAAGGGCTGGGTTGAACCGCGACTCTGTAAGGAGGGAGTTGTGAGCAGAAAGTGAGAACTATTGTTCTGATGTGGGCAGGTTATTCTTGAACATTGCCAACAACTTAATCCCATACACACTCTATCTTCCTTCTCATATTGAGAAAAGATACACTGGCATCACTTCACAAATATGACCTTAGTCATTATCATAATATGTTTTCCCGAAAGCTGGAAATAGCAAAAATGCTTCTCAGAGACTCGTGATTATTGCTGTAACATCATAAAATTCTATTAGAAACATGAAGACATAATAATGACACTTTAGACTATTTTGGGCTAAAGAATGTAAACAGACAATGTTTCAAACAGAAATATCTTGAACCTTCTGATATCAAAAATAACAACTTTGCAACAGGCCATACATCTGGGGGTTCTGGCAACAAAGGATTTCAGGGTGGAATCACAAAACATAGTGATGAAATACAGAATCAAAATAACACAGCTTCAGCTATGTTTAGAACTTTTTTCTTCCAAAGAGGTTAACCTAATGAAGATGTTTGATCACTTTCCCAAGCTCTATTTGACAAGGTAGAACAGAAAAGATTGGGTCAGAGAAAGGGTAGGAAAATCAAATAATTGACCAACCAATATCCCTTGCAAGGCCACGGTGTGCAGTGCCTAGCGCAGAGGGCAAGCACACGGGACACGGCTGCACCAGCTGCCCCACTTACTACCCTCACCTGACTGACTGACCACTCTTCCTAATTGAATCATAGGTTTATTGTGAGAATTAATCCATATAAAGCACTTACAATGTACATGGCATAGAGCAAGTGCTAAAACACTATAATTAGGAGGGAACAATATATCTGGAGATAAAAATACAATTGCTAAAGTAAGGCAGCATAAAATAAAGATGAAATGGTAACTCCAGCTCATGAAGGGGAGGGATCACTGGGAATTAGAGTGGAGGAGTTCCTTGTGGAGCCAGTGGGGTTTTTCCTGAATCTTGACTTAATTGGGGAGGACAGGTGGTTATTAAAAGCATCTTACAAGGCCAGGACAAAAGTATATTATGTTCACATGGGAAGGGGATGTGATAAACAAGCCTTTCTGTCGGGGAGAAGTGGTGTAAGGATGGTAGAGATGGTTGGGAGTTAGCAATAAGGTTGGTTTTTAACCACTGAAGGCTTTGGGGGACAAGCTTGTGCCTTAGTGCAAGTGGTGCTGCTGGAAGCATCGTTGGGTCAGGGCCAGCCAGCTGGGGAGAAGGGGAGCTGTACCATGAGGACCACCCATGCTGAGGCTTCTGCACTACATCAGAGATCGAATGTGAGAGTGTGGGCAAGTGGAAAGTGGCAGAAAAAGGAAATCTGTGGGTTCAGCCAGACATGAGAGGCCACTACTTAACTTGTGCTAACTGACCCCAGGGGCCTCCTGATGCTAAGGGAAGGACAAAGGCCAAGGTCCAGCTCAGGTTGTTGGAAAGAAGAGGTGTTAATAAAATGGCCAGTGTTTACACCTTCTTCTTATTAAACAAGAATAGCCTCAGAGTAACATTCTTATTCATCATAAAGCAATATTTGCTACCTACTTGTGCTAGAGACATTCAGAAGAAATTAAAAAACCAGGTCTCAAAGGTCTCTAAAAATCTCAAAATCAGGACAGGGGAAAGGAAGAGATGGTATTTGGGGAGAGGTATTTGTTAAGAAGGCCAAATACACAGCCTAAAGTGGTGCTATTGAGGGCCAAAGAGCTTCCTACGGGCTAGTGGCTATAGGAGGCTGATTTGGTTATTTCTTTTATTATAAATCAAGATATTTCTATTTTGAGAGAGGAAGAAACCATAATAGTTGGTTAAAGTGGAGACCAAATTAAAAGAATAAAATAATAAGATTCAAAAAGATTATTCATATTCCATCTGGGCTTCCATCTGCAAAATTCCATCTGGGTCACAGACTTGAACGAGCAAGGAGATTTAATAATGGCTAACAATGGCTCAGCACCCGTAGCTCAGTGCGTAGGGTGTCAGCCACATACACCGGAGCTGGCAGGTTCAAATTCAGCCTGGGCTGGCCAAACAATGACAATCGCAACCAAAAAATAGCAGGGCATTGTGGCAGGCCCCTGTAGTCCCAGCTACTTGGGAGGCTGAAGCAAGAGAATCACTTGAGCCCAGGAGCTTGAGGTTGCTGTGAGTTGTGATGCCATGGCACTCTACCCAGGGCTACATAGTGAGACTCTGTCTCCAAAATAAATAAATAAATGCTAACATTTATTGAACACTTACTTTGCACCAGGTACTATGGTACCCCATATACATGTCAGCTTACGTAACGCTCACTAAGTCTACACCCACACTTTAATTTACTTCTATAGTATCTTCATTTACAAATGGGAAAATAGAGTCTTGGGAAAAGGATATTTTATTCCTTGAAGATTGGCTTTCCTGGGAGCATTGTCCCACGGGTAGACTCTGACCTATCAGTTTTCTTTTTGTCACCATTTCTACCACTCTTTTGAGACTGATAGCCTATATTTAAGCAGCTTTGATTGCTGGGGCCCCCATGCTCTGGCTGAGATGG
The DNA here is from genome assembly GCA_963574655.1 of Perodicticus potto. NCBI lineage: Eukaryota > Metazoa > Chordata > Mammalia > Primates > Lorisidae > Perodicticus > Perodicticus potto. The sequence goes on from CAUYRH010075076.1 coordinate 5,003, forward strand.
AGCTCAGCGGCATTCACATTGCAGATACAGTACTGAGAGTGTCATGCCAAAAGAGCTGCCTGAGATTTGGTCTTTGTGAGTTGTCTGAGCACTCCCATCAGCCACTGCTGCCACCACTTCCCTGCACTGCTTCTATTCCTGGCCACCCGCTCTTCCAGCAAACACCTATGTGGTGGTCAAGGCCGTGGAGGGTAGAAGTCTATAACGTATTTTGGGTCTGCTTGGATCTAGTGCCTTCCTCAGGTCCTTGGCCATTGTCAAGGGGCTGGTAGTTTTTAATAGCTCAGTCACTTCCAGCTCTTTCTTCATCCTACCAGCCATATGATCTGGGTAACTCTCCATCAGTTCACCTACCTATAAAATCAGGATAATAATAGTACCAACCTTGTAGCATTGGGAGATTAAGTGAGTAACTGTAAAGTGCTTAAGAACAATGCCCGGCACACAGTAAGTGTTCAATGTTTGTTTATTATTGTGTCTACGATGCCTCAAGTGTTCACTGGGGATGCTGGGCACTGGAGTCAAACCGCAAATTAGAAATGATAAATAATGATGCAAATAACAATTACAATATGTAATAATTATATATAAAACCTAACTGTAACATAGTTATTGAGCGAGCCTGATAAATAACTATTTTACAAGTAAAATACCATTATATAGGTCACTGAGCTGTAACCTGAGTTTCTTTATCAATTAGGAAGTAAAGCAAAAAAGAGGACTGACCCCTGGCAGGGAAAGAGCCCAGCATCTGTGATTTTACGTGTGAGTGAACTTGTTAGAAGTGTTGATCAGAGTGAAGTTTCAGGACCACTTGCCAGGGCACTTTTAAAAATGTAAGTACTTGGATCCTACAGATTCAGAAGCCCTGGAAATCCATTTCTTTTTATTTCATTATTTTCTTCTTTAAAAAAAAAAAAAGTACTGTAGGTGATTGTTACATACTTGAAATTTGGTTACTCTCCATCCAAAGATTGAGAAAGAGCATCCCACCAGGACCCAAATGGACTCACAGGTGGACAAAAACAAGCCTTAGCGTTGAGGCTTGATACAATGATCCTAATGCCTAGCCCTGCAGGACATATTGACTAGACAGATAGTGATGAACTGGTTGTGTGGGACATTGAAATTGAGTAAAGAACATTTATCATCTTAGGATCCAATTTTGCCTGATGCCTACTCTGTAGGACACCCAGTCCAAAGGCATGGGCTTAACGATGATGGAGTAACAATGGCAAAGTCCACTTTCCTCTCAGAGCTCACTCCCTTAATAACAAGAATTACAGAAACAGCAACACTGTCATCCTCGACCCTGGAAGCCAAATTCAACATAAAATATGAATACTAAAAGCAGATGGAAGGTTGCTAAATGACTTAGCAAAACCATACAAGACAAAATCAGTCTACAGAGGAAGAACTGAATAAAGCCAATTCACTTGCAACACTCTGGAAGGGCATCAGAACAGGTGACATCAAGAATTATAAACTATGGGAAGAGATTGGGATCAGGGAAGGTCAGAAAGATGAGAGAGGATGTGGCCAAAAGCTACATAAAAATTACTTAGACCCCCCTGGCTGCATAGACAGAAGAAATACACTTTCAGGAGAAAGAGATTACCTCCCCGCCTCCTTGTTAGGGAAACTACTGAATGATGTGCTCACCAAAGTAGGGAATAAATAACCTAAGAAGGAGGAAGACAGGAATTTTAAGCAATAGGAGATCACACAGGAAGAAGGTGAAGGGAAATCCCGGGATGATGGCAAAGGGAAGTCCCAGAACAACAGCTGTGCAGCAAGAATAAAGAACAATCAGCCTGAGTGAAACAGAACAGCGGCCCTGGGAGTAATACCTCCAGGAAAACACCCTGAAACTTAGTTATCTGATGAATTTGAACATCTAAAAAGATCCACTGAAAGTCATCGTACATAGCTATAGGGAAACATGCTACAGATTAAAAACAAACCCAAATAAATCAAAAATTAGGTAATAATTAACTCAAGGGAAAGCGAAAAGTTATATAATATATGGAATGTAAACAGTCTACGTCACTTGGCTCAGAAGCAACTTATCATCAAAAATAATGAAAAAATCCGCAGAACAAGGGTTTAACCAAAAATTATGATTATGATTACATTTAAGGAATATGTGAGCTAAAATGCTCATCTACCATAATAATAGATTATGCCAAAATTATCAACTGAGAGATATAAGGATATGAATATTATTGAGAGTTACAGGGGTAAGTATGCAAATGTACACCTCAAAGAACTGAAAGGGGGTGCCTCTGAGGAGTGGGACAGTGAAGGGGCTGTGTGTGTGTATGTGTGTGTGCACACTCATGTACATTCTGAGAATCTGCAGCTTTTTTCTCTTCGAAGACTTTAAAGTTTTATTACAAGCTTTCTTTTAGGCAGAATACATAATGTTAAGTGTCTTGATTCTAGATAAAAACTTCTGGAGTTCAAATTCTAGTGCCGCTGCTTGCTAACTTCACCTTGGGAAAGTCACTGATGCTCTGTGTGCCTCAGTTTTCACATTAGTACAATGAAGATAATGTGACTTGTACTTAATTAAATGGTATAATCCTTACAAAACACTTAGTTTGGTGTCTGGCACATGGGATATGTTCAATAAATTTTTATCCATTATTTTTTTAAATTTCTAATTAATATGAGGGTAAAAACAATTAGGTTACAATGTTTGTTAGGCAAGGTCCTTGTTGTAGTTGTGCCCTCCCCCTACAGATGTGCCCTATACCCTTACATCGTGCCCATTAGGTGGGAGCACACCAATACCCCTCCCTCCCCACTCCTTCCCCCAGCATGAATTAAGTTGAGTTTCTCTCTTGTGTGGGCGTGTATTGGTTGGTCTACTGGCTTCATCTTAGTATTGAATATATTGGATACTTGCTTTTCCAATCTTGTGATACTCTATTGTTTTAGTTTTTAAATTATGTTCACATATGATGTTAAAAAGAAAAAAAAATAGTGAAAAGCAAGCAGGGTAGCGATCCGTGACAAGGGAGATTTGGAAGGCTTTCTACCCACACCGACCCTGAAGCTGCATCCTGGTTCACTAAGGCCAGAAAAAGCCACTGAACGGCTTTAATTCCTGGGAACTGAGAGGGAAGGAAGAAGAGAGAGAGACAGAGAGAATGTGTGCATGTGTGTGTGTGAGAGAGAGAAGCTTTGTGAATATCACTCTTATAAATCAGATTTGTTTTCCTAATGTGATTAGCTTTCCTCTCTGTTCACCAGTAGGAGTGGTCCCCCTTCTTGGCCTGTTTCTTTGCGGCTAGGAAAGGGGACAGTCTGGGGATTGCACCTGCTGAGTCGGCTCAGCCTTTGTGGTGGGGGTGTAAACACTGACAGCCGGAGGACGCTGAGGTTTTCTGCCGGCCTGTCTCTCCACTTGTCTACAAGAGGAAAATGAAGACTGGGGCACGGCTGAGCTCACTCAGGTTGCTTCCCTGACTGCTGCTAAATCAAAACAGCTAATTGGTACCTTTTCCAGCTCATTCTAGGTGCAATTGGCTGGAAATCAACCATAATAGCTGATCCAGCTGGAACTTGATTTTGTTTCTCCTAGAGAGGGCTGTCTGCAGGGCTCCTATTAGGCACAAATCGCATCTGCTGACTCGCTCTGCTCTGAAGCTTTTCAGGCTAGTGCCCCCGCAAAGCTTGCCCTCCTGAGGACCCACTGAACTCCAGGTCTGGAGTGCAACTTCTCTTACTCACTGTCTTCCAGGAAGAAGTTCATTGATGCCCCTGAAATGCACCCCATTCACAAAACTGCACCCCGCACTGACCACTGGAGTGCAGATGACTTCCTCACATCTTCCCGCCTGGACTGGGAACTTTAAGGTCCCCTTCCCTCCCTCCCCACCCACCCCAGATGTGCACTCAGCCTGGATCTCCACTCTCTTTGCACTTACCTGTGACCTCAGCAGGTCAATTCTTTCTTGCCTATTCACCATGTACTGTTTATTCTAGGCTCAGTGACCTGTCTTGTCCATGTTTTACACTGTGAACACCCAAGGCTCCAGGGCTGCCTTTCTTTGCAATTCTCCTGTTGCAGCAGTTGACACAACCATACAATGGTCTGGTCTAACTGCTCTTGTTCCTACAGAATTCATGTTGACACAAGTCCACATTGTGCTGGTACTAAGAGGGGAGGCCTTTAGCAGGTGATCAGGTCATGAAGGTCTACACTTATGGATGGAATCACCACCTAAAGGCCCCACCTCCTAGTACTACCACAATGAGGACTTGATGTCAACATGAATTTTGAGGTTGGAGGGCTCCTATGTGAGGGCACATGGAAGGTGCTATCTATGAGGAATGAGAGATCACCAGATACCAAAAGTGCTGTTGCCTTGATCTTAGACTCCCCAGTCTCCAGAGCAATAAGTAGTAAATTTATGCCACTTATCAATTACCCAGTCAAACATTTTTTATAGCAGCCCAATGGACTGAGGACAAGCCAGTAGGTGTTTCCATAGTTACTTTTGTAAGCAAGGAAAAAGGGGAAATTTTTTAAGCTTGAATAGTGTTTGGAAGAGGAGGGAAATACTTGAAGTTGGATAAGAGAACAAGAAGGTCAAGTTCAGGGACAAAGCAGCACTTTGCAGGTCATTCCTCTGCAAAGTGAAGCCTGTGTGGAGAGTGACTCATGATATAGAGAGTCCAAGGCTGCTGACATCTTGGGAGGATGAGTGAGGTTCACTCACTGACCTTTGGTGAGTCACCTGTGCCTAGTCTTTTGGTTTCCTCATTTAAAAATGGTAAGAATAACAGTGCCTATAGAGAGGTGATGTAAGACTGAGAAATACTTTGAGAGCCTCCAAAAAATGAAAATTTAAACCTTAGTACTGTAGAATTCTTTTGGTAAGCATGAATGAGAGGGGAAAGAAAAGGTAATTAGCTCTACAGTCATCAGAGATGGGGTGACATTAATATTTCAGCCTGGAAGCTGGAACACCAAGCCAGAGGAAGGGTTAGAGGGAATAGATGAGTCAAGAATTCTCCTTTCAGCCATAGAGAGCCAGAGGCAGGAGCGAGGCTTGAGGCCTCCTTCCATGTCAAAGACAACAGCTAATGCAGCCCGTAAACCCACCACCTTTAGTAGTCACCAGAAGCAGCTTTCTAATCACTACTATATTAGTTTTTTCTATTTCTGCTATGGCAAATTAAAATCACTCATTTACCAACTTACAGTATGAAGGTAAGACTTCTAAAATGAATCTTAGGGCTAAAATCAAGGTGTCAGCAGAGCTTCAGGAACACTAGGGAGCTGTTTCCCTGCCTTTTGCTACTCGTCAGGCCTCCTTCACACCTTGGCTTTTGGCCTCACACTCAGTACTCCAACCTCTGCTTTTGTTATTGTATTTCCTGGCTGTGCTCTTCCTGTCTCTCTCATAAAGATTTTTGTTACTGCATCGTCCCCCACTTTCTAAACAATTTGGAAGGATAATGTTCCCATTTTAAGATCCTTAAATTAATCACATCTATAAAATCTTTTACCAAGGAAGGTAACACATTTAGAGGTTTGGGGGATTGTAATATGGACATCTCTATGGGGCCATTATGCAGCCCAAGGAAGTCTGAGCTCTTTGTCTAAGGCGAATGATTTTTTGCGGCAAAGCTGTGACTTGCACACAAATGTAAAATATATCAAAGATTAATTCAACTCAATTTAACTTAAGGAATTGGTAAAATGGTACAACTATTTCAACAGAAAATTAAAAACTCTGGCACGTACAGACGTCATCAGGAATGTTGAAATAACGTATAGACAGGTCAACTGGCCAATATCTATGGGACACTAGTTGAATATATCACCACACATTTTGTGTTTCTATGCACAAAGTAATTTGCATTATTATCATCAGTGTTCCATGATTTAGACAGATTACCCAATGTGCCATCCCCGGCCTCCAGTCATTTTTATGGCCTTTTCCATCTTGTGCAATGTTTCCTGACATCCTTCACAATGAAAAAATTCCCTTTGCTCCGCTAAAGAAATAGCCTCCCTGCTTTGTAGCCTTTCCACCCTCTGAATGGGTCTGCACCCTTCTTAAATACCTCACATTCTCTCCACCCTCACTAGGCTAGCTAGGAGGCTAGAGACTTCTTTAACGACTTCTTTGCACACATGCACCATGTGCAGGTAACAGCTTGCAATGCACGGACTCCTGGATGGGTATAAAACAGGTAGGAATCAAAGTATTGTAAAGTGAATGCAATAAAGCTGAAGATGTAGGCTGTGTTTTTCACCCTGCTTAGAACCATTTGGAAATGTTTTGTAAAAAGATACCAATGCTGGGATACAGTCCAGGATCGATTCTAAAAATCTCTCCAGATGGGCTTATGTGAATTCTTCCTTGAATCAATGGAGTGGAGCCTCACCACTCGGCGGGAGGTCCGAGACCAGAGCATAAGCAATGGGTGGGAGCTTGATGGGTCTGTCCAGTCTCAGGACCCCTGGGCTTTCTGAAATAAATCCTGAAGATTAACAAGATGGTGGGTATTTTGTGTCCTCCTAGAAGTTTAAGAAGCACTAATCCTTTGAGGGCATTGGTCTTTCAGGTAGGGCAGTAGTTCTCAAATGTTGGCCAAGCACCAGAATCTCCTGAATGGCTTATTATTTATATGATATAGATTTCTGGGCCGCACCCCAGTGTTTCTGATTTGGTATGTCTCAGAATCCAAGACTTTCTTACAAGTTCTCAGGGAACCACACTTTGAGAAACACTAGTGTAGAACATCAGGGAACAGGAGGGAATTTGGAAGTGGCGTCATTTCTGTCGGGGCAAACCACTCCATACCATCCATATATCCATTCCTCTGAGTCCTCCAAGTGGGCAGTTGGACTAACACATCCCAAACGCTGCAGGACCACCTTAAAAATTGTTGCTTTTAGCCAAGGAGGGAGACTATCTTGAGAGCAAGGACGCAGAATGCCTCTTGAGCAGAATCAATTCGGCCACTCCTCTAAAGTCCTTCAGGATGCTCCGCTCTTTAGGGGCTTTCCTGGGAGCAGAAAGCCAGTGCCTTATTTCTTCTGAGGTTGGAGCGAGTGGGAACGGAGTCCACTTAGAAGTGGCATTCCCTTAGCCTTTTACAAATGTCTCTCTCTCTTCCTGCCTTCTCCTCTCTCTCCTCTCTAGGAGAGTCCTGGATGAATCACCGGTGGCCTGCATCCCCCAACCTCTGTCATCCTGAGGCCATTTCTCTTTAACAGTTCACTGGTCCATACTCCCTCCCTGGGATAACAGCAGGGGAGGGTTTCATTAACTTCATTTTATGGATGTGGCATCTGAGGCTAGCTGGCCAGTCAAAGTTACTTAGCAAGTTGGTTCTAAGACCTGGTCACTACCCACAAATGCCCCTGGGGCTTTTCAACAAAAAGCTGTCTACTCAATCCTCCTTGCTTCAGCTGTATTTTCCTGGGAGAAAGTGCTCCGAGGTAAGTGGAGGTGGATGAGTCTGGAGCTGGAGTGTGGCTCAGGGCAGTGCCAGGGAAGGAAGGGAGGCTTCCACAGCCTTCTTCCAGGCCGGGGCGCACAGCAGCACGTGGAGGTGTCCAGCAGCCCAGTGCGAGAGGCTGTGGTTGTGCTCAGACTCAGAGAAAGCGAGTGGGAAAATCCCAGGGCCTGGGAGCCCGCCTCAGCCCTGTGCTGCTGGGAAGGGAGCACTGGCTTTTCATCGTTGGGGAGCCCAGAGATTCCGCTGGGGGGTGCAGTCTGCATTGCTTCTTCATCTCTTCCGTGTTGCTGAAATAGCTGAGCTGGGGCTGCTTTCTCAGGGTGCTTGGAAGGAGATTTTTTTTTTTTTGTCTTCAGCTGGCCTGGTTCTCCTTTTCCCCTTCCTGTTCCTTTGTGTTCACCTTCCTTTCTCACTTCTGGTTGTTTCCTTCTACCTTCCCCTCCCAGTGGCCTGGGCCAGCCATCTCGTGGTACCATATGGCCGGTGCAGCTTTTGATAAGGGCTCCACATTTGAGGGCTGGACGCCAACATAAGGCAGTGGTTGGAGTGGATGCAGTGGTTTGCCCTCAAAGAACTGATGCTTCCTCCAGGTTCTCTCCAGCTCTCTAAGGTTCTACACTAGTGTTTCTCACAGTTCCCTGGGACTTGTAAGAAACTCAAATTCTTAGACTCTGAGACCTCCCAAAACAGAAACTCCCCAGCAATCTATGTCATAACAAGCCATCCTAGTGAATGTGGTATTTGGCCAAAGTTTGAAAACCACTGCACCTGAAAGATCAGTGCCCTCCCGAGAGAACAGCTCCTTCATGAATATTTACTGCTTCCCAAGGATTGTTCTTCTGGATGGCTAACATTTCCTGGGAGTTTTCCGCGTGTCACTATCTTTACATAAATTCTTTTATTCATTTAATCCTCTTGAAACCTTATGAAACGCTACCTGTTTTATAGTTGACGACACTGAGTCACAGAGCATTAAGTCAGAGTTAATAGTGTGTTGTGTTCCAGAGAACTGTAAGTCCTTATCCTTAAGGAGGTCCCAGGGCAGGTCATTCCCAAAACCCTGAAAGAATCATTCCCTAAACTGATCTTTAGGGAGAGCGGTGGCCGAAGAGACAGTGTTCTGAGTTATCTGTTAGCAATAGCTGGGTTTCGAAAGAGCACAACAAACAAAGCTACAGACCTGGCTCTGCTATCAAGCCTGGGTGCTTCTTTTTATCTTTAGTCCTAAGTTTCTTCATCCATAGAGTACAATACTTGAGCCTTGTTACTTCGAAGAACTTTTCTGACTGTGAAAGCCTATAATTATCCAAAGGCAACATATTTTAGAAAACCCATTTGATCTTAGACATCTGCTCTCCTTCTGTATGTGTAAATATGGAACCAAGCCTGCCTGTTGGACCGGTGGGAGATTTGACCTGGTGTGGCCCAGCAGGCTTAGGCTGGGTATTCTCTACCATGATGGCAGATCTCAATTGTGGGAAGGTAGTCAAAATGGCTTAATGGTTTGTCATCACCCAAATGCCCAGCTAAATTCATGTTTTATTGTCCTGCAGACAGGGGTTGTACAAAGCTCTGATGTCTGTTCTCCTTCTGTCCTTGATGTGATCTGTGCTGGATAAACATGTTCTATCTCTAAAGCCTGGAAAGCTGCCTCTAACTAGGATTTATAAAGTATGGACATAATTAGTGGACAAGTGGTATTTCTTTTTTTTTTTTCTAGATTAATATAAGGATACCTGATATTAGGTTAAATTGTTGGTGTTTGTTAAGTCAAGTCCAAGTTGTAGTGGAGCTCTTCACCCAGGAGGTGTGCCATGTACCCTTACATTGTGCCCGTCAGGTGAGAGCCCACCAATCCCCTCCTTTCTCCCCCCCATCTCTGCCCCTCTTTCCTCTTTCTTTGCCTCTCCCCCTCCTTGAATTTAATTGTTTTTCTCTCATGTGAATGTGTAGTTGTTCATCTACTAGATTTTTATTAGTATTGAGTACATTGGATGCTTGCTTTATCATTCTTGCAATACTTTACTTAGGAGGATGTTCTCCAAATCCTTCCAGGTAATTATTAAAAAAATGCAAAGTCTCCATCTTTCTTTATGACTGAATAATATTCCATGGTTTACATATACCAGACTTCATCCATTCATGAGTTGATGGTCACTTGGGTTTTTTCCATGTCTTTGCCATTGTGAATTGAGCTGCTATAAACTTTCAAGTGCAAAAGCCTTATGGTAAAATGATTTTTTTTCTTCTGGGTAGATACCTAGTAATAGGATTGTGGGATTGAATGGAAGATCTACTTTTAGATCTTTGAGGATTCTCCATACTTCTTTCCAAAAGGGCTGTATTAGTTTGCAATCCCACCAACAGTGTATAAGTGTTCCCTGCTGTCCGCACCCACACCAACATCTGTAGCTTCAGGATTTTTTTTTTTTTTTTTTTGAGACAGAGCCTCAAGCTGTCACCCTAGATAGAGTGCTGTGGCATCACAGCTCACAGCAACCTCCAATTCCCGGGCTCAAGCGAGTCTCCTGCCTCTGCCTCCCAAGTAGCTGGGACTACAGGCGCCCGCCACAATGCCCGGACGTTTTTTGGTTGCAACCGTCATTGTTGTTTGGCAGGCCCGGGCTGGATTTGAACCCGCCAGCTCAGGTGTATGTGGCTGGTGCCTCAGCCCGTTGAGCCACAGGCGCCGAGCCAGCTTCAGGATTTTTGGTGTGGGCTATTCTCATTAGGGTTAGGTGATATTTCAAAATGGTTTTGATTATCATTTCTCTAATGATTATGGATTTTATCATGTTTGTTGGCCATTCATCTGTCTTCTTGAAAAAAGGTT
>CAUYRH010075079.1:0-21837 GCA_963574655.1 Perodicticus potto
TGGCGGGCGCCTGTAGTCCCAGCTACTTGGGAGGCAGAGGCAGGAGACTCGCTTGAGCCCAGGAATTGGAGGTTGCTGTGAGCTGTGATGCCACAGCACTCTATCCAGGGTGACAGCTTGAGGCTCTGTCTCAAAAAAAAAGGATGCTTATAGGCAAGCCGTTATAGACTTGATACAAGGCATTTCAGTGACAGAAGATCTTTATGCCATATTTACCAAGGAGAAAGAGCATGAAGCTTTGCAGAAGGAAAACCAGAGAAGCCAGCAGGAAGTCATTAACCAGCTCTTACAAAGTTACATGCAGTTATCGTTGCCCGATGATGAAAAGTTCCATGGGGGCTGGGCCCTCATCGACTGTGACCCCAGCCTCATTGATGCCACTCCCAAAGATGTGGCTGTGCCATTACTGCTTTCTAACTCTACCTACTACGTGGCCTATTACGATGAGGAAGTTGATGAAGTAAACCAGTATCAAAGACTAAGTCTAGAAGACCTGGAAAAAATAGAAATAGGTCGTGAACCCACTCTTTTTGGTAAGCCAAAGTTCTCCTGCACGCGTTTGCACTACAGGTACAGAGAAGCAAGTGACCATTTCCACACGCTGTGAGCTGTAATGAGAAATGCAGAAGAGGATGGAAAAGATACCCTTCAGTGCATTGCGGAGATGCAGCAGACCACCAAGCAAGCCATGGGATTGGAGGCACCCATAATTGAGGAAAAACTTGAGCGGAAGAGCAGTAAACCTCATGAAGACATCATTAGTATCAGATCTCAAAACCAAGGCTCTTTGGCCCAGGGAACAAAAAAAATTTTTTTTTTTGGAGACAGAGCCTCAAGCTGTCCCCTAGGTAGAGTGCGGTGGCATCACAGCTCACAGCAACCTCCAACTCCTGGGCTCAAGTGAGTCTCCTGCCTCCACCTCCCAAGTAGCTGGGACTATAGGCACCCGCCACAATGCCTGGCTGTTTTTTGGTTGTAGCCATCATTGTTGCTTGGCAGGACCAGGCTGGATTCGAACCCTCCAGCTCAGGTGTATGTGGCTGGTGCCTTAGCCACTTGAGCCACAGGCACTGAGTCGGGAAAAAAATTTTTAATGAGCCAATTTTCATCTCTAAACCAAAAAGTGAAGCAAACCAAATCCAATGTAAATATTGTCAACCTACGAAAACTAGGAAACTTTACAAAACCTGAAATGAAAATTAATTTTCTAAAGTCAAATTTAAAAGTAAATCTTTGGAAGTCAGATAATAGTCTTGAAACCATGGAAAACACAGGCGTGATGGATAATAAGGTCCAGGCAGAGTCTGATGGGGACCTATCTTCAGATAATGACTCATACCATTCTGATGAATTCCTTACAAATTCCAAGTCTGATGAAGAAGCCCTGATGTTACCCTGCATGGTGTTCCCATCCCAACAGGAAGATGAGCAAAGTGTAGAAGCCTATTTAATTAGCAAAAATGAAACACACATGCTCACAGACAGAATAAAGCTTTACGCTTGCTGCTCATGGGAATATTGACCATCGAAACAACAAGATTTTCACCTATCATATGGGTAAGGATTTTTAAATCATTACCGAGGGTTGACAAATGTTAATAGAAATGGATGTTTATATACAGTACAGGTGTAAGTAGAGAATAATCCGACCATTTTAGAGAGCACTTTGGCAATAAGCATAAAAAGCCTTAAAATTTTGCATACCCTCTGAGTCTAGCAATTCTACTTGAAATTTACCTTAACTAATCATAATGTCATGCAGAGAGTTGACCCCTGCATCCCTTCTTATAAGAGTAAGAAATGACACAGTATTTCACAGTATTCAACATTATGATCTGATTTAATGAACGGTCTCATAAATCCACCTATACAATGGACTTAATAATATGCAGTTATTAACAATAATGTTGAAGAATGTATAATGGTATAGATTTGTGATACAGCAAGAAAAGAAAAACAGGATACTTAAGTACAGTTTTAAAAAGTACTTATGTGTATGTGTGTGTATTTGTGTACGTAGTATATTTTTAGGGAAAAAAACTCTGGAATATTAGCAGTGGTTACATCCAAATGGTGAAAGTTTGGCCTTATTTATTTTCTTCTTTTTTCAAATTAGAATTTTTTAGTTTTTCTAACATTAACCCTTATTACCACTGTAATTCCAAAAACATTTTGGAATATCTGCAGGGCCCCAGTTGAGGTAGAGGTTTTCCCCTGTTTCTAAACCGTATAGCTCTCTTCTCCACAAAGCAGAGCTCAGACAGTGGGGAGACCCACACAGATCTGGGGTACAGGTACATCAGCTTCCTCTTCCTCCCTGATCCTAGGGCAGAATCTGAGGCCTGCCCACAGATCACAACTCTCATCGGGTCAAGGCTGGGACAGGAGGAGACCTGCTTCATCATGCTGTGGCTGCCTGGCCTTCAGCAGAGGGTCAAGGAGGTCTATGTTGATGAGAGGAGGAGAAACCTCCGGAAGCCACCGCCTTACCAATGACAGTGAGGGCAGCTGCCCTGAGGGAGGTCTGTGGGCTTCCCAATATCTCCAAGCTCTGGGACAGTAAGTCCCCATGAGCTGCTGTTTGCCTCTACAGACCTGTAGAGCCAAAGAGGGTGGTGATGACCAGGAGAGGGGCCATTGGGGACGTTACCAAAGACCTTCTAGCAGCCACAGCACCCACCTTGCACACAATAACGTCTATCTCAAGGTACCGTGTACTGTGTGACTCTGTGCCCCAGACCCACCAGCCTCTCCAGCCCAGCAGGGACTCAGCAGCCAGTGCAGAAGGGCCAGGTTGCCCCTGGCTCCTGACAGGAAAAGGAAGAGCACAACTGCTGTGGAGCCAGAAGGTCCAGGTGTGATGCTGCCCTGACCCTCCCTGGCTTCACTGTTCTCTCTGTAGAGTTGAGCAGAACCCAACTGTCCCCCTCCATAACCGCAAGGCATCATGGGAGGCTGGCTGTGAAGGTTCTCTGTAAAGTGCTCTATCTCCGTAAGGGATTCACAATACTGGAATTACTCGCACCACTGCCCAGCCTACATGCTCAGCCCTTAAATGTTCAGTTTTCAGCCAGGATTCCTCACCTCTGGTCTGTTCTTGTCTGCAGGAACCATAGGCCCTTAAGACCACGACTACTGACCTCACGTCCTGAAGACTCCTGCCCACAGGGCTTCCCTTCCTACCTCTCTTATCCTCTCTTGTCCTCTGGCCAAGCAGTGACCCCACACTATGTCCCCAGCCTCTGAGGCAGGAATTGGGGGACCAGGAGGATCAAACACAGAGCACCAGGGCCTGGCCTCCCAGGTGTGGGTCCTCAGAGGCAGCTGAGGCTGAAGAACGAGAATCAGGGAACTAAAGGAACGTACCTGTCACCTGCCCTCTGTCCACTGGACCCACGGTTCCGTCCTAGAGATGAACGTTGAGGCCCAGCTTCCCCAGGGACTCCCACTCACCAGGGACGCGCATGTGTCCTGTGTCACCTGCAGGTGGCTGCTGAGGGGGATGTGCTGGAACGTGTGGGTCAGGGACGCCCCACCAATCACCTTCGCCCACTCGGTGAGGGCCTCTCCACTGACCCGTGGGTGAGAGGGGGCCCCCGATTCCTGCTCCTATGACTTCCCAGGCCAGGGGCTGAGTGGGAAGAGTGCTGAGGGCCAGCGCAGAGGAGGAAGACAAGAGGTGCAGGTGGAGTGTGCAGCCACTGCCAGGCTCATGAGGAGAGAGCCGAAGGGAAGGGGCCGCGTGCTGGCACGAGGGGCACGGTTCGGGCCTGGGCGTGACAGGACAGAGACAGCCGGTGTACCTTGACCACCTCGCTGTCTTCCTGCTGCGTGTTCAGCACAACGGGAGCAGAAATTTCCACAGTTCCCTGTTCACGGTGGCTCTGGGCTTGTATTTCTTGTCCCGTCTCAGCATGTGGCTCAGAGCAGAGGTGGCTGCAATCCTCAGCGGCTCCCTCTCCTGCCACAAAGCACAACATGCAGGTGAAGGCCGTGGTGTCCCGGCCCTGCCAGGCCCGGCTTCCTTCCGTCCACATTCTCAGTCCATGTGTCCGCCATGTAGAGGAACGGGCCACCCATCTCTTTGGTACCCTCAGGAGCTCCCCCTCCAGGGCGCTCTGGCATTAGGGTGCGTCTGGCCTCCTTGTCTCTCAAGGTAGCACCTCCCCACTGAGCACATTCTGCCCTGAGCATGGCCAGCTGGGTGGCAGGTGGACTGGGAATAGGAAGGGCAGGTCCCCTGCCCTCACGTGCCCTGGACATGTAGCAGAGGCAGGAAAGGTGTCAGGGGCTCCCTCTGTCTCCCCTGGGGATGAGTTAGGGAATTTAGGCATTGTTCCCCCTTCCCAGGAGCCCCAAGGGAAGGCAGAGTAGCCAGGAGGAAGGAGACCCTTTGAACAGACCTCCAATGACTGCAACCCCTGGGGCCGGGCAGAGGTTCAGAGCAGCAGGACGGAGGCTCTGAGGACCGAGGCAGGAGAGGAGGTGACTGGCAGGCAGCTGTGCCCAGAAGTCCCTTCCCGGCCGCGCATCTTCCCATGCAGGGCAGAGGGGCACAGGCAAGCCCGGGGTGTGGACAGAGGAAGCGGGAAGTACCCTCTTCACAATGCACTTGTGGTAATGCTGCGCGGCCAAGGCCAGGATGGCGTCCAGATGGCAGGAGAGTGTGTCCTTGGCCACAGACATCATCACGCCGTAGCTTTGGTAGACGGTGTGGCAGACCAGCCCCCACTCCCTTTGCTGATTCTCCTGTAGGGGGAAGGGGCACTTGCCTTCTCCTCCCTCATCCTCCTCCCCAGAGGGGACCTGGAGGCTCAGAAAGGGGAAGACTGCCCAGAGGGCCAGGGAGGGAAGACAGGCTGGGGATGGGAACGATGGGGGGGTTGGGGGGAATGGGGTGTGCTGAAGCACCGGCATGAGGGAGCAGGGAAAGGGTGGGAGCAGGACAATCAGAGGGAGGGGGCATTCTGGGTGATCAAAGGTCTCAGAGAAGTGCAGGGACTGTGGTGAGGGGAGCCCTCAGGCCCTGTGCGGGCTGCTGGCTGCACTCCCGGGAATGCTGTCACCTTGGCCAGTTTGAGGATGGATGATGTGTCCCTGTACACTTCCAGTTCATCCAGAACCACCGTTGAGTGTCCCAGGGACACAACAGTGCCTTGGTGATGTCCTGTAACAAGGACAGCCCCTCAGGACACAGCTAAGGCTGAGCTGAGCCCCTGCTGTGCTTCCAGAGCCAGGGATCCAGACAAGAAGGGGAGGAAAGGAACACAGGGGGGGCTTTGGCCCCTGAGGTTTCAACTGTTTCAAATCCAGATGGAGAAGCAAACATCTGTGCAAGGAGAAATTTACAAAGCAAATGATTCTAGATGATTAAAAAAAATCAGAGTCACAGATGTGCAGATTTTGGGAGCCTGGAGTCCACATTGCAGAGGAGAGAATTCTTATGTACACCAGGAATTCAGAGAAAGGGGCCCGAGGTAGGAATGGGAGAGAGGAACAAGTGTGAGGCTCGTTCTCTGCAGCATTGCAGGGTCAGAGGAGAGAGGACAGGGGAGGCAAAGGGCAGGCTCCCAGACAGCAGGGACTCTGACCACACAGGCAGGTGGAACAAGGGGCCTGACCGGGGGAGGGAGAGTTCTGGGTGTGTCCTATGTGATGCAGACACAGGACACCTCAGTGAAAATGTCCTCAGGGGCTGACAGATTGAAATTGGGGTTCCAAGTACAGATGTGGGAATGAATGGATGACTTAGCGGGAGCCAGAAGAGAAAAGGAAGCTGGGGACATGCTCGCCCCTGCCTGGATCAGTCTGTAATTCAAACCCTGTGTGGCAGGCTCTGGTGATGTGTCAGCACTGTCTATTCCTGGAGCTCCCCACACAAGGGGAGCTGAGCGTGGCCCTACAGTATTGCCCATGGCGGAGACACAGGCACCAGGTATTCGCCACCAGGCAGTGTCTTCTTACCCTTGAGGTAAGAAGCCTCTGCAGCAGGAGGAGGCAGCATGGGGACACTGGATTTGGCAGTAGTGGCCCAGGACACATGTCCCTAGGGAGGGGGAGAGGAGCTCATAGAACCAAGAGACTTTTGGCCTCCAAGTAGGTCAAGGGAAGGTTTTGCCTAGTTAGGAAGTGAGGGCCAGTGCAGTGTAGGAAGGGGCTCTATTTTCCCCTGTCTTTTCCTGCCCTTCCTTAGCCAGGCTTCCATTCAGCCCGGTTGTCACCATCACAATAGCTCCCCTGTCAATGCGGGGTCTGTGCCAGCCTCACACAGGCCATCTCATAGATCCTCACACTAAAAGCTTTGGGGAGATACCATCATCTCCGTGTCATAGCCAGTGAAAATGTCATGGTTCCCAAGTCTAAACATCCACCCTGATCTCAGCTCCAGATGGTAAAAGGACATCTACCCACTGTCACCCAACCCCTCCTGTCAAAAACTGACATCATCATCTTCCTGCCCACCTGCCCCTGTACTCTTTGTCTCACAGAAAGATAATTGTCCTCCCACCAGAGCACCCAGAAACCCACCCTGGACACCCCCCTCCCTCGTATCTTTATTCCTGTGTGCAGCCTGACCCCAAGTGCTGGCACAGGGGCCACTTTGACTTCCCTGCCTCAGAACCCTGCACTCCTGACCAAGCAGACCTGGACTGTTCTCCGGGTCCATCCCAAATGTTCTTGCTCCACAGTCTTGTCCTGGAATGTCAGTGACAAGGGGGACACCTGTTTCCCTCCTTCTACACTAGCTGGGACCAGCCCAAGCAGCTCTGTGTCTCAGTGACCCCACCCCAGCCCCGGAGCCTTCAGTCAGACTCTTCTGTGTAGTGAGGGGTTTTCCTCCTGTCCGTGTCTTGTCTCCCCAGTGACGCTGTCTGCTACCTGGGCTCAGGACAGAGCTGATGATAGCTGTGATGGAGAGGGAGGGTCCTCTGGGAGACCTGGAGAGGGAAGGAAAGAGGGCCTTGCTCTCAACTCCACCCCCAGCCAGCACTGAGCAAAGGCTGTTCTGGGTATTGTTCTAAGTCCCCTCACACCTGTCACCCTCAGAACTGCCCTCGGACACCCACATCTTCTGTGGTATTCCCACCAAGAATACAGAAGTGAATCTTATCACGAGGAACCAGGAGACACACCAGGTGAAATGTTCTACGAAGTAAATGGCGAGCACTTGAAAATGGAAAGATCATGAAAGATGAAGACTGAGGAACTGAGAGTGATTGAAGAGAAAGGACAACTGAGTGCACGGGTGGACTGCAAAGGACATCCTGGACAGGAAAAGCAGTTTTTCACTTGCGCTAAAAAATATTGCTTGGAAACCTGGCAATTTTCAAATCAGCTCTATACATTCAAGAACAGCCCCATAGCAATGTTGATGTCTCAATTTCAGTCACTTTCCTGAGGTTATGAGAGAGAATACCTTTACTTTTCTTTTCTTTTTTTTTGTAGAGACAGAGTCTCACTTTGTCCCCCTCGGTAGAGTGCCGTGGCGTCACATAGCTCACAGCAACCTCCAACTCCTGGGCTTAGGGGATCCTCTTGCCTCAGCCTCCCGAGTAGCTGGGATTATAGGCGCCCGCCACAACGCCCGGCTATGTTTCTGTTGCAGTTTGACCAGGGCCAGGTTTGAACCTGCCACCCTCAGTATATGGAGCTGGCACCCTACCCACTGAGCCATAGGCACCGCCCCTACCTTTACTTTTTGTAAACACCTGCTGCCATATTTAGAGGTAAATGAGTACCATGGCTACAATCTCCTGGAGTGAGTCATAAAAGAAAATAATAACAGGAATATAAGTGGCGAGAGAGAAGGATGATGCGCTCATGAGACAAGTTAAGATTTGGGGAATCTGGGGAAGGGCTACAGAAATTGCTTGTACTGTTGTTTGGTTTTGTTTTTTGTAACTTTAACCTCTGAGAGCGAAATAAAAAGCTTTTCAGAAAATACGCTATGATGAAGGCCCAGAGGAGGAAACAGGGGCACGCAGGGCTTCAGGAA
The DNA here is from genome assembly GCA_963574655.1 of Perodicticus potto. Lineage (NCBI taxonomy): Eukaryota > Metazoa > Chordata > Mammalia > Primates > Lorisidae > Perodicticus > Perodicticus potto. Next base: position 7,997 of record CAUYRH010075079.1, read on the forward strand.
CACCCCCAAGGCACAGCTAGTAAGTGGCAGAGCTGAGATTCCAACCCAGGGGGTCTGGCTGGCCTGGTCCCAGCTCTTGGCCACCTGGCCATCCTGATTTTAAAACTCATGGGGACCCCTTCTGCCCGGGTCCTCTGCCTCACTTCCCTCTCCGCGGGCTCCTCTTGGGTGGTGTGATGGCGGGCAGCATCTTCTGCACCAGTTTCAGATTCCTTGAGGTCCGCAGGGTGAAGCCAAATAATCTCCTCACCAGTACGAACAGGGCTGGGAAGAACGGACCACATGCCTTCCTGTGCCACCCTCCCCGCAGGGCTGCTGAGGGGACAAGGCTGCTGGAGGGACAGGGGTGTCTAACACCACCTTGCAGAGGGTAGTGTGTGGGACAGAAGGCCGTGGCTTCAAGGTAAGGTGGTGAGCACTCTCAGCCTAAGTGCTCTCTTGCGCCTCAGGGGTGTTCTGCTCTAGGAGATGGCCCAGTCACCCCAGAAGGACTCGTGACTGTTCTCTTATGTCCATCTCCCCATAGTCTAACTTGCAGTTGTGACAAAACTTGATGGCTTGTCCATCTCACAGACAGGGTACTTCCCACAGAGGACACCCCCGGGGCCTTCCCCTCATACATAGTGGCCTTTACACACTTTACAGGAGTGTAAAGGGGGCAGGACCAGGTCCTTTCTGACCAGCCTGGGCCTCATGCCAGTGTGTCAAGTTCGCCCAGAGGTCTCCTGGGGCACACTGCCCCCTTTGTACCTTTTCCTCTCTCCAGCACGCTCCCCACTCCTTCCCTGCAGAAATCTACCATCTTCCCCACCATCCTGTCAGATTCTTAGATCCCTCTTTCTTGCTAAGGCCTAAATTACAGCAATTTAGAGGAACAGTTCTTAATTTGGGGACTAAACGTGTCCAAAATTCTATGTGAATGTATCTTTCAAGGGGTCTGAGTCTTAAAACAGGCTGACCGTCATTGGATAAAACCATTTCTCCAGAGTCGCAAGCAATCTGGGTTCTTCAGGGCTCCTGGATATGTGGTAAAACATGGCTGTGACAGGGCCCAGTGACTTACACCTATAACCCCAGCACTCTGCAAGGCCAAGGTAGGAGGATTCCTTGAGTTCAGGAGCTCAAGACCAGCCAGAGCAAGAGCAAGACACTGTCTCTACAAAAAATTGAAAAATCAGCTGGGCATGGTGATGGGTGTCTATAGTCCCAGCTACTTGGGAGGCTAAGTCAGGAAGATCACATGAGCCCAGCAATGTGAGGTTATGAACTGAGCTAAGGCCACTACATCCTAGTCTGGGCAGCACAATGTGACTCCATCCACTCCTCTCCAAAATAATGTCCAGTCCCTGGGCTGCAGTCATCACAGACCATACGGGAACTGGCAAAAGCAAGAGTCCGAGACACATGAGGATGCTCCATTCATGGGCAAATTTCCAGGACTTTGCTCTTTGGTCTCACTCATGGGAGCCAGTCCCTTCTCATGTGTCCCCAAGGTCATCCCAGCACTCGGCCTCAATGCTCTCACTGCTCCCTTTCCCTACAACCCCTGCCTGACTGCATCTGTCCCCTTTTATTTGACAAATAATAATCTTATGTACATGTGGCATGCAACATGACGTTTGGACATATGGGTACACATGGACTGGATAAACTTTGGGCTAATAAACATGCACATCATCTCATACACTCATCAGTTTACATGGTGAGAGCACTGAAAACCTATGCACCAATTTTCATGGATACTGTAGTGTTATTAGTTCAACTGTTTCTGTCTCCACATGGAAGTGACGTCACACGGTGTTTGCCTTTCTCTGCCTGCTTTCTTTGACTTAGCACAATGTCCTCCAGTTTCAGCCATGTTGTCACGAGTGGCAGAAAGGCCTGTGGAAAAGCTGCATCACATTCCGTTGTGCATATATGCCACTTTCCTTTACCCGCTCATTCTAGACCACTACTTAGACTGACTCCACACCTTGGCTATTGTAAGGCTACAATGGGAAACCAGGGAAAGCTTCCTGTGTCTGTCCACTGAGAGTGATGTTAGCTTTAGGCTTCTCACATGTTCTCCTTACCGTGTTGTGGAACATTCCATCTACACCTCACTGATGAGGTATTTTCATCATGAAAAAGTGTTGAATTTTGTCAAATGATTTTTCTGCCTCTCTCTAAATAATCATATGGTTTTTTCTTCATTCTCCAAATGTGCCGTATCATATTTATGAATCTATGTCTGGTGAACCATCCCCTTTGAATGCTTAGAATGTTTCCCAGGTGGGCACGATGTGCTTGGCTCTCCCTGGGAGGCAGAGAGCAAGAATGACAGCCCCGAGCTAGGGAGGGCCTTCCAGCCTTGCTGTGGTGGAGCAGGCCTTGTTGATTAGGGGCCTGGCTTCTGACCTGCTCGCTGCCTGTAAAGGATCGGAGTGACCTGAAGCAAGGCCTGAATGCCAGCTCCTGTGTCTGGGAGATGGGATGACAGCCCCAACCGGCTGCCTCTGGGAAGGAGTAGTGGGAAGGGAAAGCTCCATGTGGGGTGTCAGCACCGCACACAAACCCCAGCGGCTACACCACCTGCACACACACACCTCCTTTCAGCAACATGTGTCTAACCTTGATGTGAGAGCATTTGACCTGATTGGGTCAGGAGACACATTTCCAGCCTCTGCTGCTGTGTCCCCTGGCCTTACCACATAGCCCAGCCCTTGTGCTTTGTCTTTTGGACCCTGATGCCCACGAGGCCAATGGGCTACCCAGCCTTTCTCTGGGCCCATCTGCAAGTGGTCAACAAGTGCCAGGAACTGTCATTTTCCCAGTGATTTGGTTGGTGTTTGAGGGAGATGAGTGGAATGGGTAAGAGAACCACTGCTGTCACCAGGTGCCACAGGGACAGCCTGGGGGATGCAGATTGTGTGGTGGCTCTCTACCTCATCCTGCCACACGATTGCCCTTCCAGGCCTCTCATCCAACCCACAGCCCCAGGCCCACCCTCTCCCCCCTCCCACCATTGCTGAATGGGGCTTACTCTTCTACCTAGCTTTCTCCTCAGCCCCAGTCTCTCATACCTGGTCCCCAAGAGCTCCTCCTCAATTCCCATCAGCCCCACAGGAAACCTGGTTTGTACCCCCTTTCCCACCCACTCCCATAATGGCCCAAGTGGCACTGTCCCATGAGAAGAATTGGGAGATTAGAGAGTCCACACAGTGCCCCTCCCCTGCTGCCACGTCCTCTCCCCACACAATCTCTCCCCTCACAGGGGTGCAGACCTGGGTGGAGGCTGAGTCGCCCCACTGCCACCAGAAGGCTCCTTGGAGGCATTGTCTTGTCATAGGAGTCATCATCTGCCATATTGAGGATCATGTCTAAGTGGGGGATCCCAGAGCCACCAGCACCAAGGTACACATGCCCTCCAGTTCTCCCTGAGGTTCCTGGAAAGAAAAGGACTAACTGTATTCAGGCTAATCCCTGAGACAAGCTGCCAGGCTTCCGAGAATCAGCTGTGGTCAGTAAGCGAATCTCTTCTCTCAAGAGGGCAGGAACTCACTCACAGCCTCCCAACTTTCACTTTCCCAGGGGTGGAGGGCAAGAGTTTCTTCAAATATGCAAGAGGACACGAAGACAAGAAGGGGCAAGTTCTCCGCCTGAAAAGTCGCTGGATTGTGTGTTGGGATGAGGGTGGGGACTGGATACTCCAGAGTCCAGTGTCCTCTGCAGCTGCGAGTGGACCATCAGGAAAGTGGGCAGAAGTTACAGGAGCAACTTCGGAAAGTCCCTGGGAAGTCAGAGTTCTAGGGCACAAGACAACTGTGCCAAGGAAAGGCAGGTAGACTAGAAGAAGGATGCCTCCTAGGTAGTAGCTAACCAAGAAAATAAGACAGCAGCTTAACCCAGTGTTAGGAAACTCAGTACAAAAGCATGTGGATGGAAAGAGAGGTCAATGTCATGAGCATTCAGTGTAGAGGTGGGGTGCAAGACAGGTGAGTGGATTGAAATAGGTTAGAAAATTGATTGGGTGCTCGCTTCGGCAGTACATATACTAACATTGGAACGATACACAAAAGATTAGCACGGCCCCTGCGCAAGGATGACACGCAAATTCGTGAAGCGTTCCATATTTTTGAACATGTATACCATGGAATATTATGCAGCCTTAAAGAAAGATGGAGACTTTGCCTCTTTCATGTTTACACGGATGGAGCTGGAACATATTCTTCTTAGCAAAGTATCTCAAGAATGGAAGAAAAAGTATCCAATGTACTCAGCCCTACTATAAAGCTAATTTATAGCTTTCATATGAAGGCTAAAACCCAATTATAGCACAAGAATTGGGGTAAAATGGCAGGGGCGGGGCGGGGTGGGGGTGGATGGGTGGAGGGAGAGTAATTGGTGGGATCACATCTATGGTACATCTTAGAAGGGTACAGATGAAACTTACTAGATGCAGAATACAAATGTCTTCATACAATAACTGGGAAAGTGCCATGAAGGCTATGTTAAACAGTTGATGAAAATGTTTCAGATTGTGTATGAAAAGCCAGCACATTGTACCCCACGATTGCACTAATGTACACAGCTATGATTTAATAAAAAATAAATAAATAAATAAAAATTTTAAAAAAAGAAAAAGAAAATTGATCGGGATGATTAGTTGAGTCATAATAACAAAAGTGACCGCCTATGGTATCCCAGAAGGAGGTTTAGGACACAGTTTGAGGAGGTCAGATGCTGAGAAAGCCCAAATCCTTCCCCGTTTCCTTCTCAGTCCTCTTGCCTGACCCCTTAACTCCATTACTGTGGCTTCCATTCTGCATGGGTCTCATTTCTTGAGGTGTGTTCAGAGTACAAGGTCCCCATTACACTGTTGAAAAACCTGAGGTCCTCGTATCTCAGGTCCCCGCTGGTTTCCAAATGTCATCATCCACCCAAAGAGAACTTCCGAGCTCACTCCTGTGGACCTTTCTTTCCTTTCCCCCAAACTAGAGGCAGGGGCTGCTCACCATTGTCTGCAGGTAGCTGACAATTATGTCTGCCACTTTCTGGCGTCGCTTATGTGGCAGCTGGTTCATTAAGATTTTAGCTTCTGTCAACTTGAGAAGCTTGGTGTTTGTGGAAGCCTAGAGGAGAGAGAGATACTCAAAAAGAAAGGAAGTTCAGAGGGTGGAAACGATAAAGAGAATGGAAATCTATAGTAGAGAAAGAGGAGGAGTGGGTGTATAGAGAGAAGTGACACTAGTCCAGGGGTCGCAGGAGCGGACAGATTAGGAGTCACACTAGAGACTCGGGAACCAGATCTGGAGTGGTAGATGAATTGGACCACCGAGTCATGTTCTGCTCACAGGAAATTTTGCTGAGTTGGTGCCCAACCAGCTATGTGGATGGAGGTGTTTCTACCTTGGCTGGGGCCAGAAAGGTGTCTGAGATGTCCTTACCTTACCAACTGCCTGTAGCAACCCCACAAAGCCGTTCTGGGATGGTGTTGGGGTGTTACCCTTCAGCGTCTTCCCAGGGGAGGCTGAGGCACCCATGAAGCCAAATATTTCTGTGAGGAATAAAGAGGGGGATGTTTCTCTTTTGCTGGGTGGTTATTTTCTTAGGGGTATTTCATTGCAGATGGCGAAAACATGTGCCTATGGCTCAAAGGATTAGGGTACTGGCCCCATATACCGGAGGTGTTGGGTTCAAACCCAGCCCCAGCCAAAAACTGCAAAAAAAAAAAAAAATCAGAAGGTGTAAGTTAGCCTCCAGACACAGATTTTGCTCTCTACTAGCAGCATGTCCTTGGGCAATTGTGTTAACTCCTAGGACCTCTATTATGTCACATGTAAAGTATGTATAATAAAACTTTACAAGAGAATCAAAAAAGGCGGAATCACGCACCACTGGGTGTCAATTTTCAGGATCTCAGCCCGTACTTTGGATCACATCCTTTCCCTGGAGATCATATGTATCAGTGTAGAGAATTGTAGGGGTGAGGATTGCTTGTCCACAGGACTGTGAAACAATTTTTTTTTTTTTTTTGAGACAGAGCCTCAAGCTGTCACCCTGGATAGAGTGCTGTGGCATCACAGCTCACAGCGACCTCCAATTCCTGGGCTCAAGTGAGTCTCTTGCCTCCACCTCCCAAGTAGCTGGGACTACAGGCGCCCGCCACAAAGCCCGACCATTTTTTGATTGCAGCCGTCATTGTTGTTTGGCCGGCCTGGGCTGGATTCGAACCCACCAGCTCAGGTGTACGTGGCTGGCGCCTTAGCCCGTTGAGCCACAGGCGCCGAGCCAGGACTGTGAAACATTGATTACTGTCCACTAGAAACTTGCACTACCGGCACATACGCCCGTGGTCTTAGTTAATAGGGACAGTAAAGAGAAAAGCACAGCAAATTACCTTGGGCAGGCTCAGCGTACTACAAGCAAGGAATTGTTGGTTTGCTTATTTATTTAAATGTCTTCTTTTACCCGTTTGTAAAATGGACATTGTGGTCCTCCTCAGAGTATATCAGATCCCAAGGGAACTGAGCACCTGGGAGTTTCCGCCTCATAGGTCAACAAGCCACCTGCCCAGTCAGGACCCCGGACAGTCCCACGATGAGAAAGCTGCGGGGGGACAGCCGCGTACTCACTCCCACGCCGACACTCAGGCTTTTTCAACCCTCGTAAAGCCACATCCTTCCACCGTCCAGCTCGTCATGGTTAATGTCAAAGTTACAGGTGGACCTTGTGTGTCCCCTTTTCCCTTTCGCTTTCTCCCAGTTCACAGGCCTGATGCCGTCAGACGATTCCCGACAAGTGGCCACCTCTAAAACATTTCTGTAGCCCTAACAGGATGGACTCTGGAGTCCCACCGCCCAGACTGCGATCCCGGCCGTGACCTCGCTTAGGTCGGCGTCTCTAAGCCTCAGTTGGCACATCTGTAAAATTAACCTGGGTAGCAGTGCTCGCCAAAGTGCCTTAGAGATCTCTAGAGAAGAGAAGGTATGAAAAGCGCTGCGCAGTTGAGCCAAAAAAAGATGCCTGACAAGTGATCCCGTTAGAACTCCAACTGAAGTTCAACCGCCGCGGGCACCCGGCTGGAGCCGCCCTTCCTTCTCTTATTGGCCTCTCGACTGCCAGTCAACTCCGTCCCTCAGCGACCGCTTGTTTCTCGCCCCTAGAATTGCCCTTCCTTCTCTCATTGGTCTCTCAACTGCCAGTCAGACACTGGCTCCGCCCTCTAGTTACTGCCCTTTTCCCCATCTTCCAAGAGAAGTACGAACACGTTTTCATAGAAAGTATATATGGGGAGTTCAGGTATGATTTGGTTGTGTTTAGGGATTGGAGTAGGGGTGACAAAACAGAAGAAAAGCTAATTACTATATAGACAATGTTAAAATTTGATTCAAAAGGAAAAACAGCTTTGATGCCAGAAAAATCTGTGAAGTAAAACAATGAAACAAACTCCCAAGATAATTGGAAATATATTCATGTCAGGTCTGTGTTGAACGTGAAATTATCGGACAAGCACCGATGTTTCTGCAGCTTTTCTTTCCTCTCTGCTTTAGGTGAACTGATTGGCAGGTGATTGTTTTTGACAAAAACGGGAAATACTTTTTATTTTGAATTAGAATGCTTATGTACATATTTGTTTTTATATCTAAATTTGCTTTTGGCTATCAATATAGGGTTAGAAGTGTTTGGTAAACTGAAAAAAGCAATATATCAACATTAAATTTTCTGACTTGGGTTGTGAAAGGAAAGAAAATCTGAATCACTCAAATAGCACTAATTTTCTAAAATATTAATTTATGTAATTATGGAATATAATATGTTTTATTATGGATATAAATAAAAGCAAAATAGCATCTTTATGCATTTCAAATGAGATCATTCTAGGAGAGTCTTTTAGGGAGAGGGGTTGCATAGATGGCTCTTTATATCTTGCAGTGAAAGAAAAATAGGGAAGAAGAATCAATTCAAAAATGCAGAAGAAAGGCTCGGCACCTGTGGCTCAAGCAGCTAAGGCGCCAGCCACGTACACCTGAGCTGGCAGGTTCAAATCCAGCCCAGCCCGCCAAACAACAATGAAGGCAGCAACCAAAAAGTGGCCGGGCTTTGTGGCGGGAGCCTGTAGTCCCAGCTACTTGGGAGGTGGAGGCAAGAGACTCACTTGAGCCCAGGAATTGGAGGTTGCTGTGAGCTGTGTGACACCACGGCACTCTACCGAGGGCAATAAAGTGAGACTCTGTCTCTACAAAAACAAACAAACAAAAAAACAAAAAAATACAAACAAAAAAGGAAAGCTCACCTTATTGTGGACGTCTCCCTCCCCTTATGTCACAGCAACGTCAAATTGTTGGGCTTAAGGGAATCTCTTGCCTCAGGCTCCCTAGTTGCTGGGACTAGAGGCACCCGCCACAATGTCTGGCTATTTTTACAGACAAGGTCTCACTGTGGCTCAGGCTGCTCTCAAACTCGTGAGCTCAGGCAATCCACCTGCCTCAGCCTCTAAAGTCACATTTCAATTTTTAGGGTATGTGAATACTAACGGATTCCAAGAATTCTTTGGTTCTTTCTAGGAATAGGCAGATTTTTTTTTCTTTCTGTAAAATGCATTAGCAAGTCTTTGTTCTAACATCCTCATCTCCTGGAAAAGTTCGCGTAGTCACGGGTTTCCAGCTCTGTATTGTGGGAAGAATCAAGATCAAAAGACCTTCTCAGCAACCAAGATGTCCTTCAATAGACCAACAGTTACATAAACTATGGCACATCTGGAGAATGGGATATTATTCAACGTGGAAATGAAATGAGCTATCGAACCAAGAAAAGGCATGGAAGAATCTCAAATGCATATCGGCACCTAAAAGAACCTAATCTGAAGAATGTACACATTGAATGATCTCAACCATAGAACTTTCTGGAAAAGGCAAAACTTTGCAGACAGGGAAAAGATTGGTGGTTGCATAAATAAGAAGGGAGAGAAGGCTGAATGGAGGACTTTTAATGCAGGGAAAATACCTCATTTAATCTGCTTAACATAATGGTGGGCGGCATGTTATTCCCCATTTGTCCAAACCTATGAAACTTTCAAACCCGAGAGTGAACCCTACTGTGTTCTAGAGACTTGCGTGGTGATGAGTTCTCAGAAGAGCTCCATGACTTGTACCAAATTTACCAGTCTGGTGAGGAATGTTGATAATGGGGATAATATGGATATTTGGGGGTTCAGTAGGGGACATATGGGGAATCTCTGTACCTTCCTCTCAATTTTACTGTGACCCCGGCTCGGCGCCTGTGGCTCAACGGGCTAAGGCACCAGCTACGTACACCTGAGCTGGCAGGTTCAAATCCATGGCCCGCCAAACAACAATGTTGGCTGCAACAAAAAAATGGCCGGGCCTTGTGGCGGGCACCTATAATCCCAGCTACTTGGGAGGCTGAGGCAGGAGACTCGCTTGAGCCCAGGAATTGCAGGTTGCTGTGAGCTGTGATGCCACAGCACTCTATCCAGGGTGACAGCTTGAGGCTCTGTCTCCAAAAAAAAAAAAAATTTACTGTGACCCTAAAACTGCTCTCATAAAATAAAGTCTTCAATAAAAAGAGGTATTCATATTTCAGCCGATCCTTTAAAAAGAGAGAGAGAGAGGATTGTACTTTGAAGGATTTACTCGAATACAGCCAAAATTACCATTGAAGCAAGTTCAGCCCTAGACAGATGCCTCCCTTATGAGATTGCTCTGATTACCAGCTTCCCCTACAGAGAAGTGAAAATTTCTGCCTGAAGGTCAAGTTGTTCTCATATTCTCTGGAAAGCCGGCCGGCTTCTGTGTAGCACAGAGGAAGGGCAGATTTTGCTTCTGTTCCCTGACACATCCTTTATCCATAAATGGGTATTGAATCATAGGCCTGCTGAAGTAGAGGACTTTGGGGCTTCTGTTTTGAGATTATTGGGAAAGTCATTCCAATTGCTTCTGTGGTAAAGTAGAAAGTGTTCTGGGTACCAAGTACGTGGTAGTCAGCGATGTGTTGGGTGATGGTGGCCCAGGATAGCAATTCTGCCTTTCCCTGTACCAAGTTGCAAAAAGGGACAAATCCAGGCAGATTAACATAATCTCATTAAATGAGCAGGATCGATCTCGCAACACTTTAGTGTACAAGGTCGGATAATTTGAGTGAGTAACCACTGTGGCGGCACCTGTGGCTCAGTGAGTAGGGCACCAGCCCCATACACTGACGGTGGTGGGTTCAAGCCCAGCCCCAGCCAAACTGCAACAAAAAAATAGCCAGGCATTGCGGCAGGCGTCTGTAGTCCCAGCTACTCGGGAGGCTGAGGCAGGAGAATAGCCTAAGCCCAGGAGTTGGAGGTTGATGTGATCTGTGATGCCACGGCACTCTACCCAGGGCAACAGCTTGAGACTCTGTCTTTAAAATAAATAAATAAATAAATAAATACAAATAAGGTCCTTTGATAAGGGCGGCACCTGTGACTTAGTGAGTAGGGTGCGGGCGACTGAAGGTGGTGGGTTCAAGCCCAGCCCCAGCCAAACTGCAACAAAAAATTAGCCAGGCATTGCGGCAGGCACCTGTAGTCCCAGCTACTCGGGAGGCTGAGGCAAGAGAATCGCCTAAGCCCAAAACCTGGAGGTTGCTGTGAGCTGTGATGCCACAGCACTCTACCGAGGGTGAGAAAATGAGACTGTCTATTAAAAAAAAAAGATCCTTTGATAAGTGGCTCAGTGCCCATAGCACAGTGGTTATGGTGCCAGCCACATACACTGAGGGTAGCAGCTTTGAACCTGGCCCAGGCCAGATAAACAACTGTAACTGCAACAAAAAAAACAACCAGGCATTGTGGCAGGTGCCTGTCGTCCCAGCTGCTTGGTAGGCTGAGGCAAGAGAATCGCTAAAGCCCAAGAGTTTGAGGTTGCTGTGAGCTGAGATCCCAGAGCACTCTACCCAGGGCGGCATAGTGAGACTCTGTCTCAAAAAAAAAAAAAATTCTTTGATAAGGACAGACAACGTGTGGGCTCACACCTATACTCTTAGCACTCTGGGAGCCCAGACAGGTGGAATGCTTGAGCTCAGGATTTCAAGACCAGCCTGTGCAAGAGTGAGACCCCATCTTCACTACAAAGAGAAAGATTAGCTGGGTGTTGTAGTGGGTGCCTGTAGTCCTAGCTAAGCAAGAGGATCTTTTGAGCCCAAGAGTTTGAGGTTGCTGTGAGCTATGATGATGCCACGACACTCTTGCCTGGGGCCACAGAGCGAGAATTTGTCACACAAAAATAAACAGATTCTTTGATAGAATGAACTCAAGGTTCAGAATCAATGATTCTACATTCTGTTCTGGGACTCTTGCAGACCTCCCACTTTTGGGTGTATCTATAGCATGATCAGGGAAGGTCCTTTTTGTCTGACAAGTCATAGCCATAATTGATCCGATATAGCACACACAGATTTTCAGGGCACAAGTTGCAATCAATGTCGATGAGCATCAAACACTCTGTGAAAGGAAAATCCTTTTGTCTCTGTTCGGTATGCTGTTTGGGGGCTGGTTACCAGAGAATGGGGGGCGTACACATCTGGTGACTCTAATCCACAATACAAAAGTCAAAAAACAATTGAAAACATGGCAGTGATTTAATAACTCATTTGGGGGCCAGACCTGCTCTGATAGATGACTATTTATGTTTTTGTTTTTTTTTTTTTTTTGAGACAGAGTCTCAAGCTGTCACCCTGGATAGAGTGCTGTGGCATCACAGCTCACAGCAACCTCCAATTCCTGGGCTCAGGCGATTCTCCTGCCTCTGCCTCCCAAGTAGCTGGGACTGCAGGCGCCCGCCACAACGCCCGGCCATTTTTTGGTTGCAGCCGTCATTGTTGCGGACCCCAGCTGGATTCGAACCCGCCAGCTCAGGTGTGTGTGGCTGGTGCTTTAGCTGCTTGAGCCACAGGCGCCGAGCCTATTTATGGTTTTTATTTTGCAGCCTCAGGGTGGATATTTAGATACTTTGGTGGGGAAATAGATTACTGAGCTTGATTTGGGGATGATATTCCAAGACTCCCTGGGGATGCTGTATATAATGTGTATAAAAACTGGAAAATCCTAAGTTCTTTCCCCAGCCCCTAAAGCACATTCACTCTCAAGAGTTTCTGATTCCTGATGGTGGATGTGTGAAAATCAAAGTTTTCATCCACTGTGTTGATGGCCAGCAGTCCAGTGGGCATCAGTTGTGTAGACAGACGTGGCTTCATCTGAACTTGATACCATGTCTGCAAAAATGAATCAAATAAGTCGTATTTCCCGATGTCCTAAAAACAAGCAATTTAACCACCTCCGTTACCTTTGAAAGCTTCAGTCCGGGTTGTATTTGTGGCTTACTATGTAGGGCACAAAAGTGGGTCTGTCGTCAACCTACCAACATTTCTTTTTGGAGAAGAGAAGTTGGCGTGAGTCCTGCATGCATTCCATTTGCCTGCTAAACTCCTGGCTTAATCATTGGCATGGACTTCCAAGGGATGGTTTTGGCAGTTACAGCAATAGAATAATTTCACCATTGGCTCGGTGCCTGTGGCTCAACGGGCTAAGGCGCCAGCCACGTACACCTGAGCTGGCGGGTTCGAATCCAGCCCGGGCCGCCAAACAACAATGACGGCTGCAACCAAAAAATCACCGGGCGTTGTGGCGGGTGCCTGTAGTCCCGGCTACTTGGGAGGCAGAGGCAAGAGACTCGCTTGAGCCCAGGAATTGGAGGTTGTTGTGAGCTGTGATGCCACAGCACTCTACCCAGGGTGACAGCTTGAGGCTCTGTCTCAAAAAAAAAAAAATAATAATTTCCTCATTGATGCTAATTAATGAAACACATCTTCGTTTCCGAATAGTAATGACCCCACCCCCATTTGCCCATGTGAAAACCCTTAGCATATTCTAAATATACTAATCTTTAGTTCTTTTTTTTTTTTTTTTTTTTGCTCATGGTTTGACTTAGTGAAATTACATCAATTATAACCCGGTAACCCATATTCTAAGTTACAAGTGTGTTCACATGGTGTTATGAATCGAGTTCATCTGAAAAATAAGATAAATGTTTCCAGGTGTTTGTACAAGAATAGTGTGTTGAGTGCTCGAAGGGACTTGGATTCTGCTGATCTAATTACTTTTCTGGTGTCTGAGTGATCATTCTGGCGTAAGCAGGTTGACTAGGTCACAGGCCTGGTTCCTTCGCTACGCTGTTAGACTGACCCACTAGGTCTGCTTGGTCAAAGTCCCATCAGGGAGTGAGGATCTTTTTCCTGCTCTGACACCACATATCTTATCCTGTTCCTCACCTTCCTCTCAGGTGGCCGGCGAGTGACTCCTTACCTGCCGTCTCTATCTGTCGCTGGCCTCCCACATTGGAGACACTTCGTGTTTTCAGATTGTCATTCTCTCTTGTCCCCTCGGGCTCTGAGATTCAATTTCTTTCTTTTTCCTTTTTCTTTCCTTCCTTCCCTTCCTTCCTTCCCTCTCTCCCTTCCTTCCTTCCTTCTTTCCTTCCTTCCTTCCCTCTCTTCCTTCCTTCCTTCCCTCTTTCCTTCCTTCCTTCCCTCTCTTCCTTCCTTCCTTCCTTCCTTCCTTCCTTCCCTCGCTCCCTCCTTCCTTCCCTCCTTCCTTCCTTCCTTCCCTCCTTCCCTCCCTCCCTCCTTCCCTCTCTCCCTTCCTTCCTTCCTTCTTTCCTTCCTTCCTTCCCTCCCTCCCTCCTTCCCTCTCTTCCTTCCTTCCTTCCTTCCTTCCTTCCTTCCTTCCTTCCTTCCTCTCTCCCTCCCTCCTTCCCTCCCTTCCTTCCTTCCTTCCTTCCTTCCTTCCTTCCTTCCTTCCTTCCCTCTCTTCCTTC
>CAUYRH010075081.1:0-11519 GCA_963574655.1 Perodicticus potto
AAAAAAATAGAAAACAAATAGCAAGATAGTAAAATTAAACCCAACCATCTCAGTAACAGGTAGCAACCCACAGCTCTCATATCACTGAGTGGTTAAGCCAACCCTAAAACCTTCTAGCTCTAGATTCCTTTTTAAGAGAGTTATAGTAAAATTCACCTGATAGAAAATTTACCATTTTAATAATTTAAAGTGTACAGTTTAGTGGTCACTAACATGTTTTTGAGAGAGGAGAATAGAGAAACAGTGAGGCGGAAGCACCGTGAGAAAACATAATGACTAAAGAGGACCCCACGATGAAGGAAGACAGCGAGAGACAAATTCAAGAAGTCCTATAATCCTAAGTAAAATTTAAAAAAAAAAAAAAAACTTTACACCTAGTCATATCAAACTTCGGTGGAAACCAAAAAAAAAAAAAAAAACAACTTTAAGAGGTTTTTTAAAGAGACATTATCTTCAAAGGAACAGCAATTAAAGTGAAAGTGGATTTCTCAACACAAACAGTAAAAGCCAGTAAAAAGGATTGATACCATTAAAGAGCAAAAAGAAAATAATTGCTAAACTAGAATTTCACATCCAGTGAAGATATCCTTTAGGGATGATGGTGACATAAAACATTTCATAATTTATGTTTCCATGAAAAGTATCAAGTATAAATAAAACATAATAATAAAAATAAAGCTTCTAGACAAAAATATAAAAGAAAATCTTCATGACCGTGGTGCTAAGAAATAAGATGTCTTAAATGGAATTCAGAAACACTAACCACAATGAGATTGACTCTATTGCAATTAAGTACTTATAGTAATAACAAAAAAAACCCTGGTAGATGCTATGATGTGTCACCCAGATTCTCCTTGGGAAATAAAGAATGTATTACTCCAGCTGCTGGGAAAGCCACCAGTAGACATTTCTCAACTCTCAGTCCCTTTGGGGATTGTCCAAGGGCGGCTTACATCCCGTGATCAATTGGCATGAAGGCACATCAGTCATTGGGAAAGCTTTCAGATACACAAAAATCAAGAAACACAAAAATCCATGTGGACGGAAACAAATGAAGCCCTCCTAGCCACACCAATCAGGTAAACAAATTGAAACTTGAATGGATGAATCAGAAAGGTCAACTGTGTTTCTTGGAAGTGAAATAATGAACCATACACAGTCGGTCTCAA
The DNA here is from genome assembly GCA_963574655.1 of Perodicticus potto. Lineage (NCBI taxonomy): Eukaryota > Metazoa > Chordata > Mammalia > Primates > Lorisidae > Perodicticus > Perodicticus potto. Next base: position 1,170 of record CAUYRH010075081.1, read on the forward strand.
AACTTCCTTGGTGACCTGCATATAAAGTCCCAGCCCCTCACTGAAGGATGGAGTTTCCAAAGTTTCTGTTGAGACTACTGGGTAGGTTCTCCCTCTACTCACAGGTCACAGGCTTTGATCCCAAAAGCACTTTCTTCCTTCTGGTCACAGGTATTGATCCCAAAAGCACTTTCAAATAACCTTCCTGCACACTAGTCTCCATCTCGGAATATGTTTCTTTGGAAATCAAAACTGCCACAGATACCATTTAAAAACTGAACAAGCAGTCCTCAGAATGGGCGAAGATCGTATATGTGCGTGCGTGTTGAAGAGAAAACAGGATGGATTAATTTGTAGAGTCGAGAGTCATTTGTGCTTGATTACAGCATTCAACTTTCAAATCGCAATCGCACTCTCTTGATAACAAAGAGGCACCTGCCTCTTTTCTAGGCCATTCCACCCAGACAGAATTTTTCCTGGGCAGCCCTTACCTATGTATCCACCAGCAATTACCCTCCTTCCTGTCTCACAATGATACGTAAACTCTCTCTTATCAAGAACACCTGGAGAATGAATGACAGCTTTTGTTCAGTTGCATAGCCATACACAGTAAGAACCTTGATTTTTTGGTAGATTTGATACATTCTAACTCCAGATCAAGACCTCATTATTTAGCCTGCCCTTGATGATTTCAAAGGCACTTCAGTATCTGGCAGGGTCTCATGGTTACTGATTTTCTCTAGATAGTATTCAAATATCTACAAGGTTTGCTAAATCTTCCCTGGCCCTGGTGTTCACGCCAAAAAGAATTTATTTGAAATCAAATTTTGACACATTTTCTTTCTATGTCATGCTGTAGGCTCAAAATGAACTATTCAAAAAGTCTCATTTTGCTCATCCAGTTTCTAAATGTTCAGTAATAAAAAGTTATTACTTTTGTTTAAAAAAGTTATAAAATTCTAAGAAAAATTAAGGGCAAAATATAGGGTGTTTCGAGCTCAAGTAAACAAAAGTTTACTGTGGCTAAAAGTCAGGCTGACTTCACATAATAATTAGTTATAATTGAAAATGTTCTATCCAAAGATTGAATTTTGCTGTTTTTATGAACTATCACTAGCTTGAGTTTTGCTCCTTTCTCTAATTTTCATTATTAAAGTCACTAAAAGGAAAAGTTAAAATATTATTTTTTATTTTTATTTATTTACTTTGTCACCCTCTAGAGTGCCATTACATTATAGCTCACAGCAACCTCAAACTCTTGGGCTCAAGAGACCCTCTTGCCCCAGCCTCCTAATTAACTAGGACTACAGGCACCTGCCACAATGACCAGCTGTTTTTAGAAACAGGCGTCTCAGTCTGGCTCAGGCTGGTCTCAAACTCATGAGCTCAAGCAATCCACCCTCCTCAGCCTCTCAAAATGCTAGGATTACAAGCGTGAGCCACCGCACCCACCCCAACATTTCTTTTTAAATTATTCCTTCCTTTTGAAATAACTTACTCCTCATTTCCTCTAGTTTCAAACAAAGAGTAACACAGATTAGACAGAAATGATCTTTGCTACATACCCACTGCTTTATGCATCCTCCCTTTTATTCTGAGAGGCTCCAGCTGAGAGTTGTAAGATCAACCACTACTCTACGCTCTTGACATAGCTAATTCACATCTTCAAAAAACAAAAGTTCATAATCTCTTTTTCAGTATGTCTTCTAAGTAGAGATCTTTGGCCATGAGTTCCTCTTCAGTATCGTCTAGTGCCCACTGGTGACCTGTCAGCTCCAAAGCTTCCTACTGCCTTGAAAGCTTTACTGATGTGGTGGACTTGGCAATGTCTGCCCTAGTCATCTCCAACCATTTATGATTAGCCAGCAGCATTATCCTGACAAAGAATGAGAGGGCCCAAATACATTGAGGAAGTACCAGGATGCAGAACTCATTCATAATGCACCTAATGTGAGTAGATTCCTTGCTCTTGCATAGGATTAAGACAGAGGGTCAGCGGACATGGGACCTTGATTGTGACAAAACTGAGAATGTCATGTTGATCCATGCACCAGTAAGAATCACAGGGAGAACGTTTGTTACATTTACTTTTGGAATCAATCATAGAGGAAGTTTTTTTTTAATCCATCACTAGGGTTATTGAAATAATATTTTCCTATCAGGTAGGACTGTTTGCAAATGTATTCCCCATTTTCACAGAGGACTCTGCTTCAAATTAGGACTTAACTGTCAAATACTTGCTCTTGGGTGAGATCCTTGTCACCTGCAATAAGATGGACATTTTGTGGAAAATCGTGCCCACAAAGAAGGTGGTGGCAATGATGGCAGGACCACCTGGGTGATGTTGGAGTGGACAGTAGCTCCAGCCCACTGTCTGCATTGATAGCTGGCACCTCTCAGGATGCAGGTGGGCTTCTCCACCCTGAGGCAGAAGGACTCCTTCAGGTTTGCCTCTGGACCTTCTCACATCCCACATCCTAGCTGGCCTGGGCCTCTTTTGCTTCCTTGGGCCTCATGCACTGCCCTCAGATGAGCCACCTGGTTGGTGGAGATTTTTGCAATATAGAAAACATGAAAGATCTCAGATTTTACCCTACTTGAAAGCTAATGAGCCAGTCTACCACAGTTTCCTGGATGCTGGCAGAAGGCATGCAACTACTGGGTCAGAGTCAAAGGACTTCATCATCTACAGCACAGCAGACAATATGAACTTGATGGTTTTTGACCACCCCGCCCAACATGCTGTAAGTGGTGATGAGAGTGGTCTACACAGATGTGCAGTTAGTGGTTTAGTGGTATACTACCACAGAGGAACCTCATGCTTTTGAAATGCAATCCTTTAAAGGAATGGCTAGCAAACCTTCCCCATCTTTGCCCTGGAGAAAGACATTACCATTTTTTTCCAGATAGCAAACAGATCTGTCCTTCAAAGGGAGACAGTATCTTACAAGGTCTTTTGCTTTATGAAGATCTTGAAAAGTGGATTCGGATCAACAGCTATCAATGCCATTGTTCTGAAAATTGTAGACATTTAGACACTCATTGAGAATCAGCTCCCTGGTGGCATACAAGTCTAGACCAAATAAAAACCTCCTACATATCAATAAGAAAAATAAAAGCTTTTTACAATGGCAGTATCATAGTCAATGAGGTTAATCTGAGGCACAACTATTGCTAATTAAAATCCTGCCCTAATGACTTGAAATATAGTCAGCACTGGCAATTTTTGACAGTCTCTATGGAGAAGAAAAAAGAAAACTAGAAGCAGGCAGGTAACATCAACAGATAATTCTTTTTTTTTTTTTGTAGAGACAGAGTCTCACTTGATCGCCCTCGGTAGAGTGCCATGGCGTCACACAGCTCACAGCAACCTCCAACTCCCGGGCTTAGGAGATTCTCTTGCCTCAGCCTCCCGAGTAGCTGGGAATACAGGTGCCCACCACAACGCCTGGCTATTTTTATTTTTTGCAGTTCAGCTGGGGCTGGGTTTGAACCCGCCACCCTTGATATATGGGGCCGGCGCCCTACTCGCTGAGCCACAGGCACCGCCCAACAGATAATTCTTGAGAGAAGGTACACAGAAAAATAGATGAACACATGCTTAGCTTTGCTATTAACCAGGGAAATACATAAAGTAAAGCCATTAAAAATAGCACTATAAACCTTGCAGAATGGCTAAAATTAAGAAATCTGACAGTATCAAGTATTGAAAATGGAACACTTACACTGCTGGTAACACTGTACAATGATTCTGCCACTTTGGGAAACTATTTGGTAATATCTATAAAAGATGATGATACACATATTCTATGACCCAGCAATTTCAATCTTAGATACAAATCCAGTGAAAATGCATTCATGTGTGGACAAGAATGATTGTGGAAGTACCTTTGCACTCAGATGTTTATAGCAGCTGAATTCACAATTTCAAAGATATGGAAACAACCCAAGGGCCCATCGACCCATGGATGAATTAATAAACTGTGGTATATGTATGCCATGGAATACTATTCAGCCATAAAAAAGATAGAGACTTTACATCTTTTGTATTAACTTGGATGGAATTAAAGAACATTCTCTTTAGTAAAGTATTTTAAGAATGGAAAAGCAAACACCCTATTTACTCAATGCTAATTTAAAGCTAGTAAATGAACAACTACAGGCCCATACGAGAGAAAAACACAATTAAATTCAGGTAGGGAGGACAAAGGGAGGGGACTCAGTAAGCTCCCACCTAATGTGTACAACGTAAGGGGATATGGCACACCTTCTGGGTGAAGGACTCAACTACAACTTGGATGAGATCTAGTAAATGCAAACAATGTAACTCAATCATATGTACCCTTACATTAATCTCCCTCCCAAAGAAAGTTGAAGCATGGTGGCTCATACCTGTTATCTTAGCACTAGGGGAGGCAGAGGTAGGTAGATCACTTGAGCTCAGGAGTTCGAGACCAGCCCAAGCAAGATCAAGACCCTGTCTCTACTAAAACTAGCCAGGCATTGTGGTGGGCACCTGTAGTCCCAACTGTTCAGGAGTCTGAGGCAAGAGGATGCCTTAAGCCCCAGAGTTTGAGGTTGCTGTGAGCTATGACACCATGGCATTCTACCCAGGATGACAGAGTGAGACTTTGTCTCAAAAAAAAAAAAAAAAAAAAAAGAATGTTTGTAGGAGTATAATTCATATTATTTCTGCTATGGGTGCTATGGATTAAATTGTGTCCCTCAAAAGAAAATATGTTAAAGTCTTTTTTTTTTTTTTGAGACAGAGCCTCAAGATGTCACCCTGGATAGAGTGCTGTGGTATCACAGCTCATAGCACCTCCAATTCCTGGGCTCAAGTGAGTTTCCTACCTTCGCCTCCCAAGGAGCTGGGACTACAGGCGCCTGCCACAACGCCCAGCCATTTTTTGGTTGCAGCCATCATTGTTGTTTGGCGGGCCCGGGCTGGATTCAAACCCACCAGCTCAGGTGTACATGGCTGGCGCCTTAGCCTGCTGAGCCACAGGCGCCGAGCCATAAAAATATGTTAAAGTCTTAATCCCTAGTATTTCAAAATGTGACCTTGTTTGGAAGTAGGATCTTTGCACATTTAACCAGGTCATTAGGGTAGGCCCTAGTCCAATATGACTAGTCTTCTTACAGAAATGGAAAATCTGGACACAGACACATGGAGACAATACTTGTAACAAGGGAGACAGAGATTGGAATTATGCAGTTGCCAGCTGAAGAAAACCAAACATTGTCATCAGCCAGGTGCAGTGACTCACGCCTATAATCCTAGCACTCTGGAAGGCTGAAGCAGGGGGTTGCTTGAGCTCAGGAGTTTAAGACCAGCCTGAGCAAAAGCGAGACCTTTTCTCTACTAAAAATAGAAAAACCAGTGACTGGATCAACATGAGCGATGTACCCTCCATGCTCAGGCATGCACAAGGGGTGGAATCCCATCTCCTCCCTACATGGAACATCAGTATTCCTGCAGGCGAACAGAAGTGTCTTTCAGATCTGAACATCTGGAACACCAAGGCAGGGGCATGATAGGAGGCGGATTGCTTTCCTGCTGGCCTGGTAGTATGAGGCATCTCCCCTACTTCCCACTGCAAAGTCCTCAGTGTATTTCACAGGGAGGTCTTCCACTCCCACCACCTCTGTCAGGAACAGGGCTTTTGCTGCCCTTGAGATATCAATTATAGCCACCTGCTTCTACCACAGTTAGTTGTTGCCCATGTACGCCACCTACTGGTATGAGGAGAAACTGCTCAACCCAGTGAAAAGCATTGGAGGGTGGAAAAGTCACATGACTGTAGAAGACTGAAACTGGACCCACATCTTTCACCATTAATTAAGATAGATTCTCACTGGATTAAAGACTTAAACCCAAACATGTCTTGATTGTCCCTTGTCTCCAAATATGTTATTCCTTCTGTTAGAATGCCCTTCCCTCCTCATTCACCTGGCTCACTGCTAATGTACCTGGCAGCAACCAGTTTAAACATCACCTCCTCCAGGAAGCCTTCTTTGATCTATCTCTTACCTTCCCCAGGGACTCTGTCTACCTGCCACATTCTATTACAGCCATGCCCAACGCTCCTGTTCAGGGCAGGCCTTATAACTCATTCATCTCTCCCTGTCACCAGGGCCTAGTCAAATGCCTGGCACATAGTAGGTTGCTCAGTGAATGTTTGTTGAATGACCAAATGAAGCTATGAGTGAATGAGAACTCCAAGGGAAAGAGTGCAGAGAAGAGAGGGGCTTAGGCCCAGAACTTGAGGAGTGCTTCAATTTGTTAAGCATGGAGAAAGGAAACAGCACAGTTATCTCAGAAACCTCAGTAAAAGGATTGCCCGAAAATGCCAGTAATTTCTGGGAATACTTTCTCCTCCTTAATGCCCACTATCTTTCAGGTCACAGTTTAGTTCCTACAGAAAGCCTTCTTTGAGCCCTCTCCACCAAGTTATTCTCCCCTTGTCCTCTCCCCTCCCACACCTGTACTGGGTCCTGGGCCATGTGCCCTCCACGCAGCCCTCGCACTCTCTGCTCTGCACCGCAGATGACTGATCCCTCTAAGCTCCCAGGCCAGTGAGAGGCTCTGGCAGGAAACCAGAGGGCATAAGGAAAGGAGAATCAGGAATTTCTCCCCATCCCTCTTAGACTTAGGTGGTGTCTGCCAGAGTGATTGTATCTTCTCTGTGGTTTCAACCTCTTCCAAGTGACCCTGGCCCCAGCCTCTGATTACACTGACCCCACCCAGTCCCCTCACCCCAGGGGTAGTAATGGATTCCTGGTTACTTTCCCACCTTCGAGTTCCTCCACTCTTCCATCTGCAATGTAACCAATTCCCTGCATTCAACTCTATGCTTAAAAATGCGGAGTGGATTCTGCTTCCCTGGTTGGACCCTGCCACATTCAATACGCTCCGTCCATCCCCTCATCACCCTTCCCACCCTTGCAATGACTTAAGTCCTCATCTGTAGTTACTTACTCAAGGTCTGCCCACCCTCTAGACCAGAAGCTCCTCAAGGGGAGAGACTGGTCTGCAGGTTCTGTGCTTCCTCCCAGAACCTGACACAGGTGCTCTGTGCAGCCCATTTGCAGTTGACGAAGACAAGGTCATCTGTAAGGAGGCACCTACTGGGTGCCCACAGAGGGAAGGGGTGTTGGGCAGAAACCAGACTGCAAGGGAATCACATGCCAAGTGAGGGATGAAACATACAGCTGGAAGTTTGGGACAGAAGGGAGAAAACCAGGACAGGGATCATTTTGTTCGCTTGTCATATTCAGGCTGTTCCCAGCTTGATCCCTTTTGTAGGTTGAGAGGAAGAAGCTAAAGTAGGGAGATGTTGAAGGGCAGGAGATGCTGAGACATTGAGGCTGGAACAACACAACCTATGTCATCTCTTAGGAGGATTAAATCCATTGAGAAGTGCTTCAATTTATTAAGCCCGGAGGAAGGAAACAGCACAGTTATCTCAGAAAGGTTGATGCTGGTGTAGCAAGGGGACTGGAGGTAAGGAGGTGAGTGTAGAGGGGAAAAACAATCAAGAAGTGAGAAGAATTGAAGTCCAGCCAGGGCTCTCTAAGGAGGTTCCAAAGTGTGTGTGTGGGTCCTCAGGAAGGTATGTCAGGGACATGCTCTTGTAAGGTCACCTTTGTCCAGTGCCACACAGAGACCCCCACCCAGGCAGCTCCATCCTATACTGAGACGGGCACTTTTCTTCCCCTCACCCACATCGCCAGGGCTCCTCCTCTTCTCCACTATTCATGGTGTCCCCTTCTACCTACCTGTGTGGGGCAGGATTTTGTGGGTGGCAGACAGAGGCCAGAACAAGAACCAGCATGCAGCAGTGCACTGGTAAATGCTTGACAACCAGCTTAGGGGGCAGGCAGCACTGGTTTATACTGTTTTCCAATTTCCATGGTATAAATACTCCCAACTTGTCCAATTTCAGACTACCAACACGAGGTCACTGATAGCAGAATAGGAAGCGAGCACACTGTCTACATTCATCCATCCATTCCCTCTCTTGCCTCCCTGAAGCCTCCATAGAACTCTGGACTGACAGCAACAACGGAACAGGTCCACGCTGGGGAGGGCACTGGCAGCCCAGTAGCTGCAACCTGGGGCAGGCCCCTAATGGAAAAAGGAAAACTGCTCCTCCTCCCCAGCCCCCAGACATCTCTGATCTCAGTCTCACATCTGAATTCTCAAGTGTAACTTCAGGATCTCAGAGGAATTTGGGGCCTGAGAGCTGCAGACACTCAGATGATTCACCAGCCACTTTTTCACTGGACATGGCTGAACACCATAAACTGAGCTGACTAAGGCAATAGAAACCAGAATACAATTTTCTTTCTTCCAAGGCAAACAGAAAAGGAAAAATGATCCAAGGACCACATTCTCTCACTGGTACACAGATTTTACTCACTCTTCATCACACTTCTACAGAACAAACGGACATTTGGCTCCTTGAACCCCAAAGTCTCTCTGCAAAATCCTACATGCAGGAGGGCAGTGGCTCCGGAGTCCCACCTGGTTTGAATCTTGGGTTTTCTTTACCCCCAAAATGAGCAAGTTACTTCTCTCTGAGCCTCAGTTTGCTCATCAGTGAAATGGTGGTAATACTGCCTACTCTATGAAGTTAAACTCCAGGAGTTCTCAATTTTGCTTCCTTACAGAAATGTCCAGACATTTTTTTGTCCTGACACTTGGTGGGTCGGTGGGGTATACTACTGATATCTAGTGCACAGAAGCCAGAAATGCTCTTAAACATCCCACACTTCATAGGACAGCCCCCTCCAACAATGAATTATCTGATCTAAAATGTCTATACTACCAAGTTGAGAAACTTTGGACCAGAGGGAATTTTCAGTGAGGTTATGCACATGAAGCACTTGGTAGTGTCTGGCTTACTTTTTGTAAGTTCTCACAACACAGAAGCTGCTATACTTTTGGAATAGCACAGCCTTACCCTTCTATTTCCAGACTTGAAATAGATATGATGTGAAAACCTTTGAGTTCTGAGAACCTCGCTCACTGCTCCAGGTGTGAGTCATGCAGTAAATGTCAATTTACAGAGCTGAGGTTGCATAAGTGACTCAGAACTAGAAGCCTTCCCAGGATGTCGTGACTTAGGCTGCACAGAAGTAATTTTGCCCTAAAGCTTTCTTTCCAGGGGGTGCAAGCATTTCAAGACTCACAAACAAGGCCAGGTGCAGTGTGGCTCACGCCTGTAATCTTAGCACTCTGGGAGGCCAAGGCAGTGGATTACTTGAGCTCAGGAGTTCGAGACCAGCCTGAGCAAGAGTGAGACCTCCCATCTCTAAATACAGCCGTTGTTGTGACAGGCACCTGTAGTCCCAGCTACTGGGGAGCCCGAGGCAAGAGGATCACTTCAGCCCAAGAGTTTGAGGTTGCTGTGAGCTATGATAGCACAGCACTCTACCAAGAATGACAAAGTGAGTGAGACTATGTCTCAAAAAAAAAAAAAAAAAAAGACAGACACCACAGGCTCACTCTAGGTAGATGTTGTATTTTTTCTCACCTCACCTCACAAACAGAGGGGTTTGTATAGACCTGAGGACAATAGCTGAAACCAAGAGGCCCTGCTTGTCTGCATACCTTCCTTATTAGCGTGTAGTCATTTGATCCTCTCCTGCAACCTGACAGTGACATTCCTTCTCCAGAGTTGCAGCTTTGGATCAACACAATTCACTATCTCCCATGAATATTATATATATTAGTGTTAATGGATAGATTTAAAGACAGATAATCTTGATAGGGTAGGTGGGAGCATGCAGGGGACCCACTTGGGTAAAGCTGGGTAAAGTACAGGGGCACTGGGTGTTCTAAAGAAGGAAAGGTGAGGCCGCACATGGTGGCTTGTGCCTGTAATCCCCACACTTTGGGAGGCTGCAGCAGAAGGAGAGCTCGAGGTCAGGAGTTTGAGACCAGCCTAGACAACATACCAAGACCCCATCTCTACAATAGATTAAAAAATTAACTGGATATGATGGCAGACACCTAGTCTTAGCTACTCAAGCAGCTGAAGCAGGAGGTAACGTCTAAGCCCAGGAGTTTGAGGCTGCAGTGAGCTACGATCATGCCACTGCACTCCAGCCTAGGCAACAGAGCAAGACCCTGTTTCTAAAAATAATTTTTAGGCTCAACGGGCTAAGGCGCCAGCCACATACACCTGAGCTGGCGGGTTCGAATCCAGCCCGGGCCAGCCAAACAACAATGACGGCTGCAACCAAAAAACGGCCGGGCGTTGTGGCGGGCGCCTGTAGTCCCAGCTACTTGGGAGGCAGAGGCAAGAGACTCGCTTGAGCCCAGGAATTGGAGGTTGCTGTGAGCTGTGATGCCACGGCACT
>CAUYRH010075083.1:0-16502 GCA_963574655.1 Perodicticus potto
AACTATTTAACATAGCCTTCATGGCCTTTAAATCACTATATGAAGACATTTATATTCTACTTTTAGTAATTTTCACTTGTACCCTTGTAAGATGCACCATCACCGCAGTAAGTCTTGATGTTAGGATGATTTGTGATACCTCTTTTTACTGTAGTAGCAATAGAAGTGATTTTGATGATGTTCCTGAATCTGAATTGCAACCCCATAAGTGCTCATTTGCTTTATTATTGTCTTCTATGACACTTGCAAAAAGACCTTATTAACATATATGGATAGTTGGGGCCACCTAATGGGAAAAGAAGAGACAAACACTTAGTAAGGTGAGGACATAGTGGGAGCCCTGGTGGTACCTAGGACACAGGCAGGTAACTCCTAGCAGCAATGCTTTCCTGGTGATGCACGATTGTAGGGGACAGTGTCTGAAGAAGTGGGCTTCCTATTAGATATTTTAGAAGCATAATGGATCCTGTCTTCAGATCCATTGTGGGTTTTTCTTTTTTTGTTGTTGTTTGTTTGTTGGAGGGGTTTTTTTGCTGTTTTTTTGAGACAGAGTTTCACTGTCACTCTTGGTAAAGTGCCATGGCATTATAGCTCACAGAAACCTCAAACTCCTGAGCCCAAGTGATCCTCCTGCCTCAGCCTCCCAAGTAGCTGGGACTATAGGCACCCGCCACAACACCTGGCTAGTTTTTCCAATTTTAGTAGAGACAGGTTCTTGCTCTTGCTCAGGCTGGCCTTGAACTCCTGAGTCAAAATATCCTCCCATCTTGGTCTCCCAGAGTGCTGGGATTGGATTGCAGGCATGAGCCACTGTGCCCAGCCCAAATCCATTCTTAACAGACATATCTAAGTTTGGAGTATTTGTATACGTATGACCTGGATGTGGCAGTGGTCAGTGCAACTAAGCCAGAGGTTTCTCAGCAATAATATAATACAATATGTCATTATAAAACACAATTATTTGGCAAGGTTCAGTGTCCTCATATATACAATGAGTGAGCTTAATGGCAGCCACCACTGCCACTGGTTCTGACAACAAAGTGAGTTAATGTGTGTAGTTGCGTAGAATGAGGACTTGGTGTATGGATGAAAGATTATTGCTCTTCATTCCCTATTTCATTGTTATTAAATCAAATCCAGTTTAGTTGTTCCTCCATTTCTACCAGTGAAATGGAACTTTAACAGACCTTGACTCTTTGATTAATGAAATTCCAGAGCCTAGTTTTAAAATGCATATCTATATAGTTAGCAAAAGATATGTCAGGAAGAAATGGACAAGATGTTCTCTTTGTCCTGATGCTACATAAGGAGGAAGATTTTTTTCTGAGTCATAAAACTAAATTAAGTAATCTGATTTGATAAAGTGTTGACTTGAGAAGATTCCCAAGAATATCAATCTTGTTTTCTGGTACAATATGGAGACTTACATGAATTACATGAATATTCATGACTGTTACTAAGTTGTTCTTCTCTGTTGAAGTTAAGTCTATGCCGGAACTGTATTTGAACAAAAGGGTCGTGTAAGATTCTTAGGCCTTTAAAAATCATTGCAACATCTTATGAAAATAACTCAAAAATCTGTAATTAGAATTGTTTTTACTTGTTGGTAATTTGTTCCCTAGTTAATTTTCCTGTGTTCCTAAATGATAAGACAAGTAAGCTCCATTGGGACAAAAAACGCCTCGGGTCATTTTGATCTTCTTCCAAATGAAAAAAAAATAATTAAAACCTATGCCTTTTAATACTTTGAAACAAAAAAACAAGAACAACAACAACCCCCAAACCCCTATGACTTGCTTGATTTCTTATTTTAACAAAGAGATGGAGAATTTTATCTATTTAAATGAGTATATTTATGAAATGCAGTTTGTGGTCTTTATTTGGATCCTGATAAAAATAAAAACTGATTAAGAGAAAATTTTTGTTTGGGCATAGTGGCTTGTGCCTATAATCACAGTACTCTGGGAGGCTGAAGTAGACGGATCCCTGAGGTCAGGGGTTTAAGACCAGACTAAGCAAGAGCAAGACCCCATATCTACTAAAAATAGAAAAGTTAGCCAGGCCTGGTGGCGTGTGTCTGCAGTCCCAGCTCCTCAGAGACTGAGGCAAGAGGATGCATTGAGCCCAGGAGTTTGAGGTTGCTGTGAGTTATGATGCCAGGGCACTCTCACCAGGGTGCCCAAATGAGACTCTGTCTCAAAAAAATAAAAAATACAGTTCTATATTAAGGCATTCTAGCAAATTATTGAATCTGAGGGGGTAGTGGGAACTCCCACATTTTTAGATAGTTGTTCAGATGTATAGGTGGTGGATGGGCAAGGTGGTTCACATCTGTAATTCCAGCACTCTGAGAGGCCAAGGCAGGAGGATTCCTTGAGGAGTCCTCAGGAGTTTGAGAACAGCCTAAGCAAGACTGAAACCCCATCTCTACTAAAAATAGAAAAATAAGGGGCAACACCTGTGGCTCAGTGAGCAGGGCACCAGCCCCATATACTGAGGGTGGTGGGTTTGAACCCAGTCCCGGCCAAACTACAACAACAACAACAAAAATAGCTGGGCGTTGTGGCAGGTGCCTGTAGTCTCAGCTACTCGGGAGGCCGAGGCAAGAAAATTGCCTAAGCCCAGGAGTTGGAGGTTGCTGTAAGCTGTAATGTCACATCACTCTACTGAGGGTGACAAAGTGAGACTCTGTCTCTAACAAACAAAAAATAATAATAAAAAAATAAATAAAAATAGTAAAATGAACCAGGCTTTGTGGTGAATGCCTGTAGTCCCAGATGCTCGGGAGGCTGAGGCAAGAAGATCTCTTGAACACAGAGTTTTGAGGTTACTGTGAGCTATGACACCATAGCACTCTACCCAGGGTGACAAAGTGGGATGCTGTCTCAAAAAACCCTAAAAAGTACAGGTGGCTTGGGAACATCTGAACTTGAAGCTGGAAGCTAAAGTGAGGGAAGGCTTGTGGGTCTCCATGCAACACGTGCACTACACTACCTCCAGGAAATTAGGGTCAGCATCACACTGCAGATTGGAATTTAATCCTTTCCCAGACAAGCTTTCAGATTAGACTCCAACTCTGGCCAACAGCTTTTTTTTTTTTTTTGAGACAGTCTCATTATGTTGCCTTTGGTAGAGTGCTGTTGTGTCACAGCTCACAGCAACCTCCAACTCCTGGGCTTAAGCGATTCTCTTGCCCCAGCTATTTTTTGGTTGCAATTGTCATTGTTGTATAGCAGGCCCAGGCCGGGTTCAAACCAGCCAGCCTGGGTATATGTGGCCAACGCCCTACCCACTGAGCTACAGGCGCTGCCCTACGGCCAACATCTTGACTGCAGCTCCTAGAAGCTTCTGCTAGTGAGCATGGATTCTTGGCCCACAGAAACTGTGAGATAAATTAATGTGTGTTACTTAGCCACTGTATTTGTGTTGATATTGTTGCATGGCAATATATAATTAGTACATTCACTTGGAGTCTTTTATGTGCCTTTCCAATGAATGATGCCTGAGTCAAGCATCAGTTTACCTCTGCAGGCTGAGATGACGAGAGAGTTCTCTGGAAGAGAATGGCTTTTGCAACAGCTAGAGCTGAGTTCCGGTTTCTGTGCCTTCTCCTTCCATTTCTGTGTCCTTTATTCAGCAAGGAAATCTATCTTGTTGTGCCTCAGTTCACATATCCCCGGTTAACTTGACCCAAATAATTTTTGTTTGTTTGTTTGTTTTGGAGACAGAGTCTCACTATGTCATCCTTGGTAGCGTGCTGTAACATCACAGCCCACAGCAACCTCAGACTCTTGGGCTTATGCAATTCTCTTGCCTCAGCCTCCTAGGTAGCTGGGATTACAGGTGTCCACCACAATGCCCGGCTATTTTTTGGTTGTAGTTGTCATTGTTGTTTGGCAGGCCCAGGATGGATTCAAACCCACCAGCTCCAGTGTATGTGGCTGGCGCCCTAGCCACTTGAGCCACAGGCACCGAGCCCCAAATAATTTTTTACCAAATAAAATTTGACAGGAGGCACACTGGTTCCCTTGGGTGGTGAACTTGGCAAATTGGTCAACATTTAGGTAAATTGGGACTTATACTTTTAAGTTGCAGAGACACAAATATTTTTTCTTCCTGGAGACAACAATCAGTGATGGTGATTCAGAAAGCTGATACAGAGGAAAAAGAAATAGAAACTTGAAGTTTTCAGCTTTCTAATAATCTTATTTTTGAGACCCACTGGCTAAAAGCCTACAATTTATATAGAAAATTTCTGGGAGACTAAAATATTTTAGATGGTTACTGCAAATCCCAAAGAATTTCTCATAGTTAGATTGGATGAGGTAGCTCATGCCAGTAATCCTACCACTCTGGGAGGACAAGGCAAGTGGATTGCCTGGGCAGGAGTTTGAGACCAGCCTGAGCAAGAGCTAGACCCTGTCTCTAAATATAGCAGGGCGTTGTGATGGGCATCTGTAGTCCCAGATAGTTGGGAGGCTGAGGCAAGAGAATCACTTGAGCCCAGGAGTTTGAGGTTTCTGTGAGCTGTGACACCAAGACACTCTACTGATGGTAGGTAACAAAGTGAGACTCTGTCTGAAAAAGAAAAAAAATTTTTTGGCATAGCTGTTCAAGAACTGTGCTGTGAGGGTTCATTCCTATAGGAAGTGATCTGTTCTACATTGCTGACCTAAAAATTTATCCACAGGATACTGATCCCGGGTCATGGAATGAAACATGCTGATTAATAGTGTTATGTTGTAACCTTGGGTGCTAGGCATTCTGGGAAGATTTTTTTTTTTTTTACCAGCTTTCCAGCATTATTTATTGGTTACAGGGAGAGTGAAAATGTATTACACTTGGTGAGAACCCCAGAGAGCTCTGCTGTTGGGCTACTAGTGTAGCAAGAATATGTCAGGTGACCTTCCCAGTATAAGAAGCCCCAGCCACAGAGCCACTTCCTGTTCTGAGTTATTTTGTGGGCGTGGTAATGGCTCCTGATTGTAAGAGACTGCACAGCCCTCGGGAAAAGAAGGAAATTGCAGCTCATTCCTGGTGTCTCAGGATCCTTTTTTGGTGAGCATATCCTTACTTTAGTGCTATATGATTGCTATATTACATTCTTTTCTTACAATACACTAAATTTGCCAGTATGGCCATTTTGGATTCTTTTTTAAAATGGCATCTTTGAATTATTTTTTTAGCATTTTTGAGTCTTCATTTTTTTTGAGTCAAGTGGTAGTATATGAGTCAACTTTTTTCTTTGTTCTTTAATAAACAGGTAAAAATCATTTTGACTCCAGAGTGCCATGGCATCATAGCTCACGGCAACCTCCAACTATTGGGCTCAAGCGATTCTCTTGCCTCAGCCTTCCAAGTAGCTGGGACTACAGGTGCCCACCACAACACACAGCTGTTTTTAGAGATGGAGGTCTCACTCTTGCTTAGGCTGGTCTCAAACTTGTGAGCTCAGGCAATCCACCTGCCTTGGCTTCCCAAGTGTTGGGATTACAGATATGAGCCACTGTGCCTGGCCAGGGAAAATGATTTTTTTTTTTTTTTGAGACAGAGCCTCAAGCTATCACCATGGATAGAGTGCTGTGGCATCACAGCTCACAGCAACCTCCAATTCCTGGGCTCAAGCGAGTCTCTTGCCTCCGCCTCCCAAGTAGCTGGGACTACAGGCACCCGCCACAACGCCCAGCCATTTTTTGGTTGCAGCTGTCATTGTTGTTCGGCGGGCACCGGGCTGGATTCGAACCTGCCAGCTTAGGTGTACGTGGCTGGCACCTTAGCCTGTTGGGCCACAGGCGCCGAGCCTGGGAAAATGATTTTTGAAGTTAGAAAAATCTGTTTACTTTTAAGCTAATATTGGTTAAATATTCACTTTCCCGTTTTATTTCATCATTTTGTTTCTTAAGAATTTACTTAGAAAATTCTTCTAATCATGAGAGAAATGCAAATCAAAACCACTCTGAGATATCACCTAACCACAGTGAGAATATCCCACATCACAAAGCCCCAAAGCTACAGATGCTGGTGCGGATGTGGAGGGAAGGGAACACTTTTACACTGTTGATGGGACTGCAAACTAATACAGCCTCTATGGAAAGAAGTACTGAGAATCCTCAAAGAACTCAAAATAGACCTTCCATTTGATCCCACAATTCCATTTCTAGGCATCTACCCAGAAGGAACAAAAAATCAGTTTATCATAAGGACGTTTGTACAAGATTATTTAGTGCAGCTTAATTTGCAATCACCAAGATGTGGAAACACCCTAAATGCCCATCAACACAGGAATGGATTAACAAACTGTGGTATCTGTATAGCATGGAATAGTATTCAGCCATAAAAGGATCTTTTGTATTAACCTGGATGGAATTGAAACACATTCTTCTTAGTAAAGTATCACAAGAATGGAAAAGCAAGCATCCAATGTACTCAATACTAATACGAAACCAGTAGATGAACAAATACATGCCCACACAAGAGAAAAACTCAATTCAATTCAAGTGGGGAGGAGGGGGAATGAGGGGAGAAGAAGGGGGGAAGGTGGGGAATTGGTGTGCTCCCACCTAATGGGCACAGTGAAAGGATATATGTCACACCTCCTGGGTGTTGGACACAACTACAACAGGGACTTTACCTAACAAATGCAAACATTGTAACCTAATCATTTGTACCCTCATATTTTTTTTTTTGAGACAGAGCCTCAAGCTGTCACCCTGGAAAAGAAAATTTTGTCATTAAACATATGAAAAATATATGAAAAAATGCTCAACACCGCTAATCCATCAGGGAAATGAAAATTAAAACCACGATGAAATGTCACTTTATCCCTGTTAGAATGGCTTTTATTTAAAAGTCCAAAAACAATAGATGCTGGCATGGATGCAAAGAGAAAGAAAAACTTACACACTCTTGGTGGGACCACAAATTGTTATGGGAAATAGCATGGAGATTCCTCAAAGAACTAAAAATAGACCTATCATTCAATTCAGTAATCCCACTGCTGGTGTATCTACCCAAAGGAAAAGAAATCTTTTAATGAAAAAGATACCTGCACTCAAATGCTTATTACAGCACAATTCACAGTTGCTTAGAGGTGGAATCAATTCATGAGTGGATTAATAAAACGTGGTATATGTACGCCCTGGAGTACTACTTGGGCATAAAAAGGATGACTTAATGCCTTTTGCAACAATTTGCAGAAAACTAGAGACCATTCTCCTAAGTCAAGTATCTAAAGAATGGAAAAATGAAAAGCACATGTACTCACTATTGGGAGCTAACTGCTGAGCACACGTGTGCAGACAGGAATGTAAAATTCAGTGGAAATCCGCTGGGTGTGTTGGCTCAGGCCTGTAATCCCAGCACTGTGGGAGGCTAAACTGGGAAGATCCCTTGAGCTTAGGCATTCCAATCCAGCCTGAGCAAGCGTGAGGTCCAGTCTCTACTAAAAATAGAAAAACTAGCTGGGCATCTTGGCAGGTGCTTGTAGTCCCAGCTACTCAGGAGGCTGAGGCAGGAGGATCTCTTAAGCCCAGGAGTTTGAGGTTGCTGTGAACTAAGATGCTACCGCACTCTAGCTAGGGGGACAGAATAAAAGACTCTGTCTCAAAAAAAAAAAAAAAAATTCAGTGGAAATCCAGCAGAGGGGAACGAGGAGGAGGGGAGGAGCAAAAACCTCCTTAATGGATACAATGAACACTACCTAGCTGATGGTACACATATAACCAGGACTCAACTTTTACAAAAGCTGTTCATGTAACCAAAAACATTTGTATCTCCTAAATGTTTTGAAATTTAAAAATTTACTTAGATAACTCCACTTTCATGGAAGTTTCACAAGTTTTTGCTCAGCCTATGAATCTTTTTTACTAAGGCTCACCAACAATCATTTATAATTTAAGCCATAATTCTCACTTCCATATAAACTCTTCTCTCCTTAAATATGAAGATACTTTCATCTTAGCACAGCTAAGCCATTGTGGTCAGATCTAATAAGCACTATTTTAAAAGTATACAATACTCAGGGATTTATTTTATGAAACAATGTTTTTCTTTTTTTTTTTTTTTGAGACAGAACCTCAAGCTGTCACCCTGGATAGAGTGCTGTGACATCACAGCTCACAGCAACCTCCAATTCCTGGGCTCAAGTGAGTCTTCTGCCTCTGCCTCCCAAGTAGCTGGGACTACAGGCGCCCGCCACAACACCCGGCCATTTTTTTGGTTGCAGCCGTCATTGTTGTTTGGCAGGCCCGGGCTGGATTCGAACCAGCCAGCTCAGGTGTATGTGGCTGGCGCCTTAGCAGGTTGAGCCACAGGCGCCAAGCCGAAACAATGTTTTTCTTAAGCCCATATATATGTTAAAGACAATTCTTTTGTTTCCTGCAAACTGAAAGACTCTACATTAAAATATGTATAAATATTCAAAAAATAAATATTTTGGAGTTTTTTAGTGTCAGTTACTATAAATTAGACAGCATATAGATTTGATGTGTTTCACAGTCTATCCTCCCCTATCAAGGAAAGATACTCAAGATAATGCTGAGGATTTTCTACTGAAGCAAGAAGGTTTCTACTAAAAAACTAGCTGGGCATTGTGGTGGGTGCCTGTAGTCCCAGCCACTCAGGAGGCTGAGGCAAGAGGATCGCTTGAACCCAAGAGTTTGAGGTTGCTGGGAGCTATGATGCCATGGCACTCTACCAAGGGAGACAGACTGAGACTCTGTTTCTAAAATAAATAGATGGAAGGATGGATGGATAGATCGACAGACAGATAAGCAAAAAGGAAACAATGTTGAGTGGTATCCATGGAGAATCTCTAGATGCATCTTTATTCTGGCTTCAATAATAACTAACTTTCTTTCCTTCTTTCTTTCTTTCCTTCCTTCCTTCCTTCCTTCCTTCCTTCCTTCCTTCCTTCCTTCCTTCCTTCCTTCCTTCCTTTCTTTCTTATAGAGTCTCAAGCTGTCACCCTGGATAGAGTGCTGTGGCATCACAGCTCACAGCAACCTCCAATTCCTGGGCTCAAGCGAGTCTCCTGCCTCTGCCTCCCAAGTAGCTGGGACCACAGGCGCCCGCCACAATGCCCAGCCATATTTTGGTTGCAGCCGTCATTACTGTTTGGTGAGCCCGATTTGAACCCACCAGCTCAGGTGTATGTGTCTGGCGCCTTAGCTCATTGAGCCACAGGCGCCGAGCCAGTAATAACTTTTTTTTTTTTGCAGTTTTTTTTTTTTTTTGGCCGGGGCTGGGTTTGAACCCGCTACCTCCAGCATATGGGACCAGCGCCCTACTCCTTTGAGCCACAGGCACCACCCAGTAATAACTTCTTAAAATAATTTCAAATTACCTTTTCAAGTAGAATTTCAAGTGAATAAATTTAATTTAAAAAAAAAGAAAAGGACTGTGCCCATAGCTCAGTGGGTGGGGCGCTGGCCATATACACTGAGGCTGGCAGGTTCGAACCTGGCCCAGGCCAGCTAAAACAACAATGATAACTGCAACAACAACAACAAAATAACCCAGGCTCGGCGCCTGTGGCTCAAGCGGCTAAGGCGCCAGCCACATACACCTGAGCTGGCAGGTTTGAATCCAGCCCAGGCCTGCTAAACAACAATGACGGCTACAACCAAAAACAGCTGGGTGTTGTGGCAGGCGCCTGTAGTCTCAGCTACTTAGGAGGCAGAGGTAGGAGAATCGCTTGAGCCCAGGAGTTGGAGGTTGCTGTGAGCTGTAATGCCACAGCACTCTACCCGGGGCAACAGTTTGAGGCCCTGTCTCAAAAAAAAAAAAAAAAAATAGCCAGGCATCGTGACAGGTGCCTGTAGTCCCAGCTACTTGGGAGGCTGAGGCAAGAGAATTGCTTAAGCCCAAGAGTTTGAGGTTGCTGTGAGCTGTGACGCCATGGTACTCTACCCAGGGCAACAGCTTGAGACTCTGTCTCAAAAAACAAAACAAAACAAAAAAACAAAACCCACCAAGACAAAGACATATCAAAAACAAGTCCAGTCTTTACTTCCTGGAGTCATGGATGTGGAATGTGGGTGAAACATCACTTAAGAACATCTTAGAAACATCTGTGCATCTTCCTTAGCAAAGGAACCTTGACCAAGCTCTGTCGGACCAATGTCTAGTGACCTTAGTGTCTGTCCAGGGGGTTCTAGTACTTTTAAGAACAAAGGTACTTTCACTGCCTCAGCCTGAACCCTTCAGGCCCAGGTCTGAACCATTTTGGGGGGTTACCTGTTTGATGCCTGAAATTAGACTGAGGGTTTCCTGTGAGTCAAGCCCTTGAAGACCGTGTCTGAGGAACATGTTGCAATCAGCAACATCAAAAGGTTTCCTGAATGTTGATGTGGGAAGAGGGAACTGAAAGGCAGGGGCTGAGCAGTTATTGCCCACACACCGGGGTCAGGGGCAGGCAGTGGACTGCCACGACTCCAGCTTTTCTCCCTTTGGTGGACTGCGAAACCCAAGAAGGACCTCAGGACTGGCTGAAGAGCCACCATGATCCCTAAGCTGCTGTCCTTCCTGTGTTTCAGTAAGTGTCACAGGGCTCTCCACCAAGCGGGGGGTGGGGTGGGGGAAATCCTATGATGGGTGAGGTATGTGGGCTGGAGATGGAAAGAGGAATGATAACGGCAGCTTTGGCTTACTGAGGGTGTACTCAGAAAGAAATCTCGCTGAGTGCACTACAGGCGTGCCGGTCCTTTGAACCACTCTCCTCTTCTTACTTCAACTTAGTGATGTTTGCTGGGTGTCTCTACCATCTGACATCACCAGCTTAGCATTTTCTCTTGATATCAACTCAAGCTTTTTCACTTAAACAAAAGGATTGAATATAGAAACTCTGTATCAATACTGTAAATAAAAATCCAGCATCAAATACAAGGTGACCATAAAGTAAATCTAATGAAACAGAAACAATGTTAGAATTCTAACTATATACTGTTGCAAGATAAGATTCGGAGCCTGAAACCCACTATTTCTTTTCTATGAAGGCAGTTAGTCATGACATCATGATGGAGATACATCAGAGAGTAGGTTCAAACAGAATTTCTTCTTGATATGATCAAAAGCAATATCAGACATGATAAAAGCTAATAATTTACTTATGCTGTGATTCAACGCCCCCTCCTTTTTGAGACAGCATCTCATTCTGTCACCCTGGGTAGAATGCTGTGAGTCATAACTCACAGCCACCTCAAACTCGTGGGTTTGAGTGATCCTCAGCCTCCACATAACTGGAACTACAATACCCACCACAACGCTCAGCTATTTTTTTTCTATCTTTAGTAAGGATGGGGTCTCACTCCTGCTTAGCCTGGTGTCAAACTTCTGAGCTCAAGTAATCCACCTGCCTTGGCCTCCCAGAGTGCTAGGATTATAGGCACAAACCACCTCGCCCAGCCTGCAACTAAAATCATTGTGCACAACACTAGGGGATGTATCCAGTGCCTGGGAAATTCCACTCTGATCCTTAAAGACAAACAAACAACAACAACAAAAAAAACACAGGAGGAAAATTAGGTCCACTTTTTACAGGTTAGGAATCAAATCTTAGTCTGCAAAGGAAAGTGACTTGCTTTGGATTGCACAGATGATGTGCTGGGAATCCAAATTTTAACCTAGGGCCATCTAGCTCCAAAAACATAGCTGTCTCCACTCAGCAGTAATGGTAATTTAAAAGGGACATAAATATGAGGTCTTTGGTATAGAAGCATCCTGAGGGTGTTTAAAGAGATGTGGGGTTGGAAAAGGCTGAGGAAGTTAAAAGTGGGTCAGAATGTTCCCAGCTGTGAAGCCAGGATGCAAATCAAAATGAATATATTTAGATGCAAATAAAGCTGGATATCCACAGAAGACTCAGGGAAGGAAGAGGTGACTTGATGTCATTTGCATCTGGCTCTTTTCCATTACCATAATTCCATAGTCCCAAGACGTTAGGTTACCTTCCTTCTATCAGAGGCCTCTCTTAGGAAGAGATGTCAAGTTGTGTTTGGGGAGGAAACTGGATATAGGGAAAACAGCACATTTCTGAAACCTCCATTCCTGCAAGCACTAGTTGTGGAGTCTTACGAAAGGTGTCAATATTTAAAACTCAATATTTCCTCTTTTAGGGTTAACCTCACAATGAGGTTCGTGTATGCATAATATGAGGCATGTAGGTGATGCTCAGTAAGTGATATACACACACACACACACACACACACACATATATGTGTGTATATATATATATATATATTTTTTTTTTTTTTTTGAGACAGAGTCCCACTTTGTTGCCCTCGGTAGAGTGCTGTGGCATCACAGCTCACAGCAACCTCCAGCTCTTGGGCTTTGGTGATTCTCTTGCCTCAGCCTCCCAAGTAGCTGGGACTACAGGCGCCAGGCTATTTTTTTGTTGTTGTTGCACTTTGGCCAGGGCTGGGTTCAAACCCGCTACCCTCAGTATATGGGGCTGGCGCCCTATTCACTGAGCCACAGGCACCACCCTAAATGATATTTTTTGTTTATCATTCCTTGTCTGTCTTGGTGAAGCACTGATTTTATTACCAATTCCTTTTAGGGATCTTTCCTGGGTGTATGTATGAAGGTTTCCTTCTTTTTTCTGGCTGTAGGCACAGAACATATTTTGTTTATCTATCCATCTGTTGCTGGACACACACGGATGTTTCCATCTTCCCTTTCTCCAAAGAGAAGTTTAGCTCTTTCTTTCTCAGCAAGTCTCACTTAATAAACTCCCTAGATAGGTGCAGTGGCTTATGCCTGCTAATCCTAGCACTCTGGGAGGCCAAAGTGGGTGAATGGCTTGCAGGAGATTGAGACCAGTCTGAGCAAGAGTGAGACTCCATCTCTTCTAAAAATAGAAAAACTAGAGGGACTTTACCTAACAAGTGCAATCAGTGTAACCTGGTTTCTTGTACCCTCAATGAATCCCCAACAATAAAAAAAAAAAAAAGAAAGGATGAAAGAAATAATAGAAAAACTAGCTGGGCATGGTGTTGGGCGCCTGTAGTCCCAGCTCCTTGGGAAGCTGAGGCAAAAGGATCACTCAAACCCAGGTGCCTGAGGTTGCTGTGAGCTATGACGCAACAGTACTCTACCCAGGGTGACAGAGTGAGACACTGTCTCAAAACAAATAAAAAATAAAATAATGAAATAAGTTCCCTGTTGCTCCCCGAGGAAATGAGGCCTCTAAGGCTCTAAGTGTTTACTGTTGTCGATCAGGCATGTCCTGCTGAAGACAGGGATAAGATGAGGTGAGAGCTTCTGAGGCCGGGGAGCATATGATAAATCCCACACCACCCAGGGCTGTGTCTGACCACCAACCACCTCCTGCCAAGCTCCCCAAGGCTCTGAAACCCCACAGGGCTGACAGAGCACGGGAGGCCACTGAAGAGACACCTGTCTTTCCTCATGGGCATTTGGGATCTAGAGAAGGGGCCAGGATTGTGAAGGCTTTGAATCTTTGTAGATCCAAGAATGTCCTATGAGTCAGGAGAGAGTATATCCTGACTTCTGAGTCAGAATAACAACTCTCTTATGAATTGTGTGGTGTCCAATTCATTTTCTTTGACTTTGTTTCAGTCAGATTGGGCTCCTTCTCTCTCTCTCTTTTCTTTTTTCTTGTGACAGAGTCTCACTCTGTTTCCCCAGGCTAGAGTGCCATGGGCTCAGCCTAGTTCACAGCAACCTCCAACTCCTGGGCTCAAGCAATCCTCCTGCCTCAGCCTCCTGAGTAGTGGACTCCAACTCTCTCAGGGAAGCTTGCACATCCCATAAACTTTCTAAGTCTTCAAGACTCTATAAACTTGGGCTGGGCACGGTTGCTGACGCCTGTAATCCTAGCACTCTGGGGGGCCAAGATGGGTGGATTGCCCTGAGCTCAGGAGTTCAAGACCAGCCTGAGCAAGAGCGAGACCCGGTTTCTAAAAAAAATAGCTAGGTATTGTGGCGGGCACCTGTAGTCCCAGCTACTTGGGAGGCTGAGGCAAGAGGATCGCTTGAGCCCAAGAGTTTGGGGTTGCTGTGAGCTCTGATGCCATGGCACTCTACCATGAGTGACAAAGTGAGACTCTGATTCTAAAAAAAAAAAAAAAAAAAAAAAGACTCTACAATGTCTCACAGAGAAACTTGAGTTCCTGCCATCCCCTTTGCTCTTTATCATGACATGAAGCTAATGTGCGCCAATGTGTGCAGCATGGCGGTTACAGGTGTGGAGTGACATCAGGTGTGTACAGATGTCTGTTTTCTCGCACCTTTTCCCATTCCCTGTGGATTCACTGACTATAAGACAGAGTTTTCAATATCTCTAAACATACGCATTCCTTTCCTTTCTCATTGTAGTAAAATATGCATCGCATTCTAGTTATCGTTTTAACCGTTCGTAAGTGTACAGTGCAGGGGCATTAAGTTACATTCTTAATGCTGCAGAACCACCACTTCTGTCTACACCCAAAACTTTGCCTTAGTCCCTGGGTTAGTTCAGGTTCTCCAGCAAGACAGAACCAATAAGACATATGACTATGCATCCATATATTATGGTTACAGATATTAATGTATAGATACAGATATAGGTATATGTCTAGAATGAGATTTAGTCTAAGGAATTGGCTCATGCAGTTACAGAGGTTGAGAAGCCCCTTGAGCTGCCATCTGTAAGCACAGGGAAGCCAGAGGCATAAATTCCAATCCAACCAGGAGAAGACCAACTTCCCAGCTCAGGCAATCAGGGAGAAAGAGAGAAATTAATGTTCCTCCACCTTCAGTTCTGTCCAGCCCTCAACAGAATGCCCACCTGCATCAGAGAGGGCAGTCTGCTTTATTCAGGCCACTAATTCAAATGTTGATCCCTCTGGAAACCACCTTCACAGACACACCCAGATACTGTGTTTAACCAGATATCTGGGCATCCTGTGGCCCAGTCAAGTTGACACATAAAATTAACAATCACAACCTCCAACATAAACTCTGTCTTCCTTAACCAATAGCATCTCTTTCCCCCCCTTTCTCTCAGCCCCTGGTAACCTCTATTCTACTTTCTATCTCTATGAATTTGCCTATTCCAGGTACTTTATCTAAGTGGAATTGTACATTTGTCCTCTTGCATCTGTAAAATAATTACAGAGGATAATATCTTCATAGCATATGTCAGAATTTACTTCTCTTTTTTTTTTATTTTTTACTTTATTTTACTTTTTTTTTTTTTTATTGTTGGGGATTCATTGAGGGTACAAGAAACCTTTCTTCTCTTTTTATGCCTGAATAAAATCATGACACATGCATAGATCACATTTTGTTTACTCAACTATTGATAAATACTTTGGTTGTTCTACCTTTTGGCTATTACTTCCTTTTTCAAAACATAAAATGTCTTTTTTTTTTTTCGACTTGTACATGTAACATTAGCACAAAGGCCTAGCAACTTCCCTTTTTTACTACTAAGACAAAAAACTATTTACTCCATACAGGGGAAAAAGAGGAAATCTCTTAGGAAGATGGCGCTAACCCACCTTCTCTGAGTTAAAGCAATCTCTGTATTATGATGATGTTCATACTTGGGCTTAATGTTAATATTAAAGAGATCTTAGCAACTCAGGCAAAACAGTACCCACTACATTTGGGAATTTATGGCAGGGTGGCCATGAATGGTCACCCAGAAGTTTCTTAGACAATTGATTTTGAGTATTTATGCTGCATTCTTGAGACTGGGTGGGCAAGGTGGTGATGTGGCCCCAGGCAGATGCTTGGAGCTCATGAAGGATTCTCTTGCAGGGCTATGTATTAGCCAAAGAGACATAAGGGGAGATGGTGAGTGTTTCTTCAATTAAACCCTCCTTGATTCTTCACCCCAAATTCCCCAGTCCCCCTTTCCCTTCCCTTTCTTTAAATGGGCTTCCTGGGAGCAGGTGAGTGAGTCAGACCCAGCCCTGGGCTCTGCATCCTTCCAGGGTCACTGCCCAAGCCCTCTCTCACTGCCTGGCCCAGCTCGGTGCTACCTGCCCAAAGTAATGTGACCCTGCGGTGCTGGACTCCTGAAACGGGTGTGGACTTCATTCTCAGAAAGGGAGGAACTATTCTGTGGGCCCTGCAGTCCCCTGAGTCTACAGAGGGCCTAGCTGAATTTCACCTCAATGATCTCAAGGGCAGCCATGCTGGAGAGTACACCTGTGAATACTACAGAGAAGGGTCCCCTGACATAAACTCCCAGCACAGTGATGTCCTTCTGCTGTTGGTTACAGGTAAAGCGGAGCACCTTAGAATGACGTACGGTGATCCTTGGAAGGGATGAGAGGATGGACAAAAAGAGTCCCATCTCCAGAGTAGTTGAGAGTGGGGGGAGAGGGACCGAGACAGGAGCAGAATTGAACGGCTTGGTTTCATCCAAGACTCACAGGAGGAGGGAAAGTCTCTTTCCTGGAGCCAGAGTGGACAGAGGGAGAGACTGGGGGTCTGTAACCTCCACAGCGCATGGAGATCTCCTGCAGGGAGTGCCAGGGTGAGTGGGG
>CAUYRH010075086.1:0-16697 GCA_963574655.1 Perodicticus potto
CCTGTAGTCTCAGCTACTTGGGAGGCGGAGGCAAGAGACTCGCTTGAGCCCAGGAGTTGGAGGTTGCTGTGAGCTGTGATGCCACAGCACTCTATCCAGGGTGACAGCTTGAGGCTCTGTCTCAAAAAAAAAAAAAAATGCTATCAAGTGCCCATTTTTTAGATGGACATTAGAGATGTCAGGTCCCTCACCCCCACTTAATCTAAGAAGGAACTTGGCACTAACATAAGGAAAGTTATGAAATCACCTCCTTGGACTTAAAAGTGCTTCCTTTATTCAGGTACTGTATTTAAATTCCTTCTGTGTGCTGATAAGAAAACTGAGCTGACAAATCTGCACTAAATACTGGGCTTTGGACAACTTAATCATCACATGGAGGCTGGTGTCCCAAGTAATGCTCTATTATCTATAGTAAGCAGATTTGCCCTGCTTTGACTTCTAATCAATATAAAGAGAAGAGGACTCTTAGTATCAAATGATTTTTAATACAAGGCCTGTGGTTACTATCTGAAAAATAAACTTAGTATTTATAAAACATATTTAGTTAACTATGGACATCCATTAAATGTGGCTTGAGTACAAACTAATAATAGTTTATAAAGTGTAACAGTGTTAATCATTTCAGATGTAAGCAAACTCAAAATGAACTTTTTTTTTTTTGAAACGGTGTCTCACTTTGTCGCCCTCGGTAGAGTGCCACAGCATCACAGCTCATAGCAACCTCAAACTCTTGGGCTTAAGCGATTCTCTTGCCTCAGACACCAAAGTAGCTGTGAGAGACTACAGGAGCCCGCCACAACACCCAGCTATTTTTTTTTTTTTTTGAGACAGAGCCTCAAGTTGTCACCCTGGATAGAGTGCCATGGCATCACAGCTCATAGCAACCTCCAATTCCTGGGCTCAAACGAGTCTCTTGCCTCCACCTCCCAAGTTGCTGGGACTACAGGCGCCCGCCACAACGCCTGGCCACTTTTTTTGGTTGCAGCTGTCATTGTTGTTTGGCAGGCCCGGGCTGGATTTGAACCCACCAGCTCAGGTATACGTGGCTGGCACCTTAGCCCGTTGAGCCACAGGCACCAAGCCAACACCCAGCTACTTTTTTGTTGTTGTAGTAGTCATTATTGTTTTGGCAGGCCTGGGCTGGGTTAGAACTTGCCACCCCAGGTGCAGGTAGACAGCACCCTAGACTGAGCCACAGGTGCTGAGTCTCAAAATGACATTTCTGATTTTTTTTTTTTTTTTTTTTTTTTGAGACAGAGCATCAAGCTATTGCCCTGGATAGAGTGCCATGGCATCACAGCTCACAGCAACCTCCAATTCCTGGGCTCAAGCGAGTCTCCTGCCTCTGCCTCCCAAGTAGCTGGGTAGCTGGGACTACAGGCGCCTGCCACAACGCCCAGCTATTTTCTTTCTTTTTTTTTTTTGGTTGTAGCTGTCGTTGTTTGGGCGGGCCCAGGCTGGATTCGAACAGGCCAGCTCAGGTTAGCTGCTTGAGCCACAGGTGCTGATCCGACATTTCTGATTTTTTAAAATTGTTTCCAAAATTCTTGAGTTCAAAATCATCCATAGCTATTCTATTTTGTTTTTTGATTAAAAAGATAGTTCAGGCTTGGCACCCGTAGCACAGTGGTTACGGCGCCGGTCACATGCACCAGCCACATGCACTGAGGCTGGTGGATTCAAAATCAGCCTGGGCTACCTAAACAACAATGACAACTACAACA
Source organism: Perodicticus potto (assembly GCA_963574655.1). Classification (NCBI taxonomy): domain Eukaryota; kingdom Metazoa; phylum Chordata; class Mammalia; order Primates; family Lorisidae; genus Perodicticus; species Perodicticus potto. The sequence continues at coordinate 1,725 of CAUYRH010075086.1, forward strand.
AAAAAATAGCCGGGCATTGTGGCATGCACCTGCAGTCCCAGCCACTTGGGAGGCTGAGACAAGAAGATGGCTTAAGACTAAGAGTTTGAAGTTGCTGTGAGCTGTAACACCAACGCGCTCTACCAAGGGCCCTGTCTCAAAAAAAAAGGGGAGGGGGCGACTCCTGTGGCTCATCAAGTAGGGCGCCAGCTCCATATACCAAAGGTAGTGGGTTCAAACCCAGCCTCGGCCGAATTGCAAACCAGAAAAATAGCCGGGCGTTGTGGTGGGCACCTGTAGTCCCAGCTACTCAGGAGGCTGAGGCAAGAGAATCGCCTAAGCCCAGGAGTTGGAGGTTGCTGTGAGCTGTGTGACACCATGGTAATCTACTGAGGGCAATAAAGTGAGACTCTATCTCTACAAAAAAAAAAAAAAAAAGATAGTTCACAAATGGGTTCACAGTATGAATTATACTTATTGTTCATATGACCTTCCTAGACACAGTGAAACAAACTCTCATTATCAGTCTCTCTTAAGAGCTCCGGAGAGAAAAAAAGAAATGTCTACTCTTTTTCCCCTCCCCTGAACAATGAAGCTCAAGATCTAGTATAGTACTGGTAAGGTACTAAGGTCCAGCTCTTGCCAACAGGTCTCATGACTCAATCACATTTAGCTGTAAGTCTTTAAAGGACCGGAATCTGTTGTGGTTCATAACTATGAACATTCAGGATCACATATGTGAACAACATTCTACCACTCCTGGAGCAGAGGTCTTTAGCAGTGGCATTTCACTCCTCTGGGCTAGTTTTCCTTCTGCCTGACTAACTTAAGTCATTTAGTCCCAGCTACTCAGGAGGCTGAGGCAAGAGGATCACATTAGCCCAGGAATCTGAGGTTGCAGTGAGCTAGGATGATGCCACTGTACTCTAGCCTGGACAATACAGTGAGACCCTGTCTCAAAACAAAAAGCAAGGCTCGGCACCTGTGGCTCAACAGGCTAAGGCCCCAGCCACATACACCTGAGCTGGCAGGTTCGAATCCAGCCCAGGCCCACCAAACAATGACGGCTGCAACTAAAAAATGGCCAGGTGTTGTGGCGGGCGCCTGTAGTCCCAGCTGCTTGGGAGGCGGAGGCAAGAGACTCGCTTGAGCCTAGGAATTGGAGGTTGCTGTGAGCTATGATGTCAAAGGACTCTATCCAGGGTGACAGCTTGAAGCTCTGTCTCAAAAAAAAAAACAACACACACACACAAAAATATGTAAAATGAGAGAAGACAATTATTAAAAATTGTTATTCATTCAACAAATACCAAGGAAGTCAAAAGAAAGGCTGTTCACATACAAATGTGGGATGAACTAAGTCCTGGGATATAAAGAAAGGGTTGAGAGTATGGAGAAAAACTTCCCAATGTGATTTTTTCTGCTTTTGGTACAAAGCAGCTCAATAAACACATATGAATGTTTGCACATATAAACAAATAAATTGCATATATATTAAAGTAGTAGTTTAGAGGTAACCCTATCAGTGATAAGAGGAAATGTCAATCCCTTCCCCAAATCTATTTTGCCCCAGGAAGTATTGATCCAAAGCAATTTTTAACTTCACAACAGGATGGCTCGAGGCCATTCATTATCAGATAAGGTTCCCTTATCAGATACCATAAAATACGGAATGTTCCAAAAGTCTCCTTACACAGATCACCTTGGAACATGTTTGCCACTGAGTGGGAGAGAAGACTTCACACTGGGGGTGGGGGGAGAAAGAGGTGGCCAACATAAACAGAATATTTTGTAAAACTCTGCAATGAATATTTTATAAATAAAGGTATACTTAGCTGCAATTTCACATTTTCCCTACATATGGTGACTTTTGGGGCACCCTGTAGAATAAGGTACATTATCCCCTTCCCATTTGACAAACCAAGAAAAGGCCATAAAATTCACAAACAGACATTAACAAAGCTAGTAAACAGGAAGGTCTGAACTATAAATTCTAAGTTCAACAAAAATCAAGCCATGTCAGGGCACATGAAATTATTCACTTTCTTTTAAACCAGATTACCCTGTCGTGGCTCAAGTACAACCATGGGCTACCTAAATCCAATGTATTAAAATCAGTACTCCCACAATATCTTCCAAACACGTTTTTCTGTCTTCCAGTATGTGGCAGATACATCCTAAGATGACCCCTAGTGAGTCATACCCATGTATGATCAATCTCTGGCCTTGATGTTTCATTCCACTCCCTTGGGGGCAGAACCAATAGAATACAGCATAGGTGACTAGGACACATTAATATGGCAAAGGTGGTGAGTTGTCACTTCCATATCTATTATTTTGTTACATAAAACTCCATCTTAGCAGTTTGGATAACAGTCTCCTGTAGTTCTTAAAGAAGCAAATAGCAATGACACAAACTCCCTATGGAAAAGAAACCCAGTCTACGAATGGACACACAGCTTGTTACCTTAATAGTGGCCTGGTGAGACCCCAAGCAGAGGAACCAGTTAACTAATGCCCAGACTCCAGACCCACAGAAACTGTGAAGTTAATAAATAGGTACTGTTTTACAAGAAGTCTGTGCTAAGCTGTTAATCAGCAATAGGAAACTAATACACAATTCTGAAGACACTATATAATCATCTTTTCTCAGCAGAAAGACATCTTGAAGCTCAAAATCAAGACTTCCCGATATTTAAGGGCCAATATATGAACATTACAGTAACATAACTTCCTACTCTCTTTTGTTTCTTAGTTTTATTAACTGTGAGAAAAGAAAAATAGTTCAGAGTAGTCTGAGCTTGTGAGGTATGCAAAATTTACTTGGCCCAAAGACCAGATTAGCAAGAACTTCAGTGATCCTCCCACCCATGTAACTTCCCATCCCACCCTCCCACCCCATCCCCCACACCCATGCCTGGGCAATTGATTAAAATAACTTTGAACTGGACTAGCTGTCTCACCTATTATCTTTCTGCTAACGACAAAGGAGAGCCAATCAACAGCTTATGTTATTTTAATATAATTCTTCCTAGACAACTTAGGAACTGCTGCTTCTTTTCCTTTAAAAATCCACTTTGTATTGCTCAGCACCTGTAGCTCAGCGGCTAGGGTGCCAGCCACATACACCGGAGCTGGCAGACTCAAATCCAGCCTGGGCCTGCCAAACAAAAATGGCAACTACAACAACAACAAAAAATAGCTGTGCGTTGTCGCAGGTGCCTGTGGTCCCAGCTACTTGGGAGGCAGAGGCAAGAGAATCGCTTAAGCCCAGGAGTTGGAGGTTGCTGTGAGCTGTGACGCCATAGCCCTCTACCAAAGGCGACATAGTGAAACTCTGTCTCAAAAAAAAAAAAAAAAATTGCACAATAGGGGATAATATTAACCCTAAAACAGAAATAAAGTTTCTTAAAGTCCTTTTTAACAATACAAGACTTTTAAGAACTACACCCACAGAGAACATGATTCAGTGAGCAATGAGATCTCATTTCAGTGAATACTGTCATTTATATCTGCTAACGAGTCAGAGACAAGAGGCTGGAAAGAGAAGATTGGAGAAGAGTTAGAGCAATGAGACAAATACTAGCAAGTCATGATAACAAACAGGTTTGCTTGGTAGACTTCAACGTGTAAACTCTAACAAAAGATAAGAAGATAAGAAAGAAGATAAGATAAAAGGAGGGCTCATTTAGTGAAGGAACGAAATCCACCTCAGCCTCTGGAGTAGCTAGCACTACAGGTGTGTACCACCACACCCAGCACATTTTTTTTTCCTGCAGTTTTTGGCCAAGTCAGGTTTGAACCCGCGACCTCAGGTATATGAGGCCGGCGCCCTACTCCTTTGAGCCACAGGTGCCGCCCCAGCAAATTTTTTATTTTTATTATTTTTTTAAGAGATAGGGTCTTGGGCGGTGCTTGTGACTCAGTGGGTAGGGTGCCAGCCCCATATACCAAGGGTGGCAGGTTCAAACCTGGCCCCGGCCAAACTGCAACAAGAAAACAACTGGGCATTGTGGCAGGCGCCTGTAGTCCCAGCTACTTGGGAGGCTTAGGCAAGAGAATTGCCTAAGCCCAGGAGTTGGAGGTTGCTATGAGCTGTGATGCTACAGCACTCTACTGAGGGCAACAAAGTGAGACTCTATCTCTACAAATAAATAAATAAATAAATAAATAAATAAATAAATAAATAAATAAGAGATATGGTCTTGCTGTGTTCCTCAGGCAGGTCTCAAACTACTGGCCTCAAGTGAACCTCCCACCTGCGCCTCCCAAAAGTGCTCAGATTATAGGCACAAGTCACCTCACCAGGCCAGAAGTTTTTTTTTTTGTTTTTGTTTTTGAGACAGAGCCTCAAGCTGTTGCCCTGGGTAGAGTGCCGTGCATCACAGCTCATAGCAACCTCCAACTCCTGGGCTTAAGTGATTCTCTTGCCTCAGCCTCCCAAGTTGCTGGGACTTCAGGCATCTGTCACAATGCCCAGCTATTTTTTGGCTGTAGTTGTCATTGTTTGGCAGGCCCGGCCTGGATTTGAACCTGCCAGCTCAGGTGTATGTGGCTGGCGCCTTAGCCACTTGAGCTACAAGTGCCAAGCCCAGGCCGAAAGTTCTTAACAGTTAAGCATTATAGGAGTTAGAAGAACAAGCCATCATCAGTCAACTGATACTTCAGAAAGTAAAAAAATCCAATTCAAGATGTTTCCTCCAAATAATACCTAAAAATGTAGTAACCATCTTCCTACCACTAACTCTCTCTCACTCTTACTCTGCAGTTCCCCACCCATCCCTCTCTCATGCCTTCAGAAAGACTCCTGTCTCTGCCAATTGCAGAAATAATTTTCTTTAAGGCACCCATAAATCACGAGGATCACTAGAATATTTTTCAAGCCTTACTAATATACTCACAGGGAAGAGAAGGCAGTCCCCCAAATCTAGACAGGGTGACCAAGGAACAACTCAAGGTAAGTTACACTTGAATTAATTGTAACATATCCAGGTAATTCCATAATTAACATACTACATTGCAATCAGCTTGTAGTCATAATAAATGAAAATCAAAAGATCAAGAATTTGTCATGCTATTTCTATTGTGCCTCGAAAGTGTTCTTTTCTTTGAAATCATTACAGAAATTTCCTCTACTAAGTGACAACTCATTCACAAATGATTATTTCTTTTCGTTTTTTTTTTGAGACAGAGTCTCACTTGGTCACCCTCAGTAGAGTGCCATGGCGTGTTGGCTCATAGCAACCTCAAACTCCTGGGCTTAAGCGATTCTCTTGCCTCAGCCTCCTGAGTAGCTTAGACTACAGGCACCCGCCATGATGCCTAGCTATTCTTAGAGACGAGGTCTCACTCTGGCTCAGACTGGTCTCAAACTTGTGAGCTCAGGAAATCCACCCACCCTGGCCTCCCAGAGTGCTAGGATTATGGGCGTGAGCCACCATGCCTGGCCGTGTGTGTGTGTGTGTGTGTGTGTGTGTGTGTGTGTGTGTGTGTGTGTGTGTGCGCGCACGCATGAGAGAGAGAGAGAGAGAGAGAGAGACAGAAACAGAGACTTGTTCTGTCTCCCCCAGGTAAAGTGAAGTGAGGCTGTCATAGCTTATGCAACCTCAAACTCCTGAGTTCAAGCAACCCTCCTATTTTATCCTCCAGAGTAGCTGCGACTACAGAGTCAGACCAGCAGACCTAGCTAATTTTTAGTACATAGACTAGGTCTTGCTCTTACTCTTCCCTCCAGGGCTGTTTTGGAACTCCTGGCCTCAAGCACTCCTCCTGCCTCTCCAAGTGCTAGGATGATAGGCCTGAGCCAACCTAGCCCAGGCAATCTTAAATCTCAAATCAAGGATCACAGGGATCAGGCAGGTAAACAGAACAAAACAGCCCTGCATGAAGCATACGGACTGGTAGGGAAACGGCACACTAGAGAACAATACCTTTCTTAAAGTAGTGTCAAATACTGTTAGGCTTCAGCTGATTCTTGTCAAAAGGAGTTTCAGCACAGCATGTTCAATATTCCAGTTTATCAAGAGGATCCAGCAATGTGGACCTTCATGGGGAATATGCTAATTTTTGAAACAAAGTAACTGTGGGCCAAATTAAATTTATCTGCTAGCCAAATTCAGTGTGTGGATTAGCCAGTTTTGACCCCCATTTTAAACTCTCCACTCCTTCCTTTCTCTCCCCACTGTCTCGGTTCAAGTCTTCAACATTCCTTAGTTTCATGCAAGACACCCCTTTCTCTAGTTTTTTTTTGAGACAGAGCCTCAAGTTGTCACCCTGGGTAGAGTGCCGTGGCATCACAGCTCACAGCAACCTCCAACTCCTGGGCTCAAGTGAGTCTCCTGCCTCCGCCTCCCAAGTAGCTGGGACTGCAGGCGCCCGCCACAGCGCCCGGCCATTTTTTGGTTGCAGCTGTCATTGTTGTTTGGCGGGTCCGGGCTGGATTCGAACCCACCAGCTCAGGTGTACGTGGCTGGTGCCTTCGCCCGTTGAGCCACAGGTGCGGAGCCCCCTTTCTCTAGTTTTATCTCCTGCCCCACTCCACCCTTAAGCTTACATACCTTGTCTAACTCATGCAGTTCCCAGAAAATACTCTCAGGCCTCCACCTCTTTGCACTCCATTGCTCTCTTATTGCATAATGCCTTTCCTCCCCTCTTCACCTGGTAATACAGACATGTTCCAACTTATGATGGTTTTACTTAGGATTCTCTAACTTTACAATGATGTGAAAGCCATATATGCAGTCAGTAAAAACTAGTATAATACTCTCTTGAGATGTTGGGCAGCAGCAGCAGCGACCTCAACTCCTAGCCAGTCACATCATCACAAGGGTTAACACCCAATTCCCTCTAGTGTACATGTGTCGCCAGGTTTTTCTAGAACATAATCCCATCATAAGTGGAGGAGCATCTGTATTGAAGCCTACTCAGCCTTCATCTTTCTAGACTGAGCTCTGCTTTACCTCTATCCCTTCTGAAGCCTTTCTCAGCAATAAACCCCACTCTCTCTAGAAGCTGCCTCCTTTCCTCTCCCATTGCTAACTGCACTATTTGTAACTGTTTTATTTACATGTCCAAATGCCACCAAACTGAGTTCTTTGAAGGCAGGAATTTCAGCTTAGCTTAATTCTGCCGCTGCAAGGCTAGGCCTCAATAAATGCTCACTCAATAAACAAACAGACTGCATGAACCAAGATGCAAACACAATCTAATCTCTTCATGTTCTCTTAACTGTAATACTAATAAATCCATAATTATCACAGTTCCTGTAATCAGGTTGTTGCTGATAGTCAAATTAATTAACTATCATAATAGCAGAAACTAATTCATCATGAAATTATATTCTTCAACCAAACAAGGTATTTCACAGAACATTTCCTCTCTAAAGCAAAGTGATACAATTTGAAACTAGCAGCTACACTATCAATTAAAACTGCACTGGCCAAGGGCAGTGACTCACACCTGTCATCTTAGCAGTTTGGGAGACTGAGACAGGAGGATCGACTGAGACCAGGGATTCAAGACTAGCCTGAGCAACATAGTGAGACCTCATCTCTACAAAAAAATTTAAAAATGAGCCAAGTATGGTGGTACATCCCTGAGGTCCTAGATATTGAAGAGTCTAAGTTAGGGGCATTACTTGAGCCCAGGAGTTGGAGTTTGAAGTGAACTATGATTAGGCCACTGCACTCTAGACCAGACAACAGAGCAAGTCTCATAAACTAAACATTAAGATAAAAAAGGTTACAAAACTATGCCTTCCTTAGGTCAGATTAGGCAAACTACAATACCAGTTTCTCCCTTAGATAAATGGGGAAAATCCCTCAACTACAAAGATCTGCTCAAAAGAAAGGATAGGTAGAAGGACAGAATGATAAGCCTCAAGAGGCTGATATTCCTCAACATAGGCTCGGCACCTGTAGCTCAGCGACTAGGGTGCCAGCCACCTACACTGGAGCTGGTGGGTTCGGACCCGGCCTGGGCATGACAAACAACAATGATACTGCAGCCAAAAAATAGCATTGTGGCAAGCACCTGTAGTCCCAGCTACTCGGGAGGCTGAGGCAAGAGAATGACTTAAGCCCAAGAGTTGGAGGTTGCTGTGAGCTGTGATGCCATAGCACTCCACCGAGGGTGACACAGTAAGACTCTGTCTCAAAAAAATAAATAAATAAATAAATAAATAAATAAATAAATAAATAAATAAATTCCTCAACACATAATTGTCTAAAGTCATGTCAGTTAATAAGCAACAGAGAATAACAATGGTAGTTAACCCCTAACATCTTCACATACAATACATAACAGCATCCTTCTAATATCCAGGTGTACAGCTCCTTTTACCATACTTCCAGGATGGTTTATAATCTTTTACACTTTCATTCTTTCAATATTCATCAAGCACTTTCTGTTCATACTATGCTTGCAGATCTTGCTCATACTGAACAAGACGGCTATAGGTTCTATCCTCCCAAAACTCGTGTCCTAACAGAGAAAGCAGACATTCAACTAATTATACAACTTATTGTTTCATAAAATTGTGTTAAGTGACACAATACAGAATGCAAGTGTTAGGAAAATATACAATATAGAATCTATTCCTTGCTTTCTTCTATACTGATAACCAATTGTCTTATAGTTTCTTACTATAGACAGCTAATTACCTCTTTATGTGTGCAACCCTTTAAGGGGTTATTCTGTATAACTACCAGGTTTCCAACTGTAGATCTCAGATATACCTCTAGGGAAGACAGAGAAATTCAACTAGTTTGAAAGTAAGTTTTCCACTAGTTGTTTCTATGGTATCAGTTTTTCTTTACATCTCTTTGCTCTATTATAAAGGATCAGGGGAAAAAAAAGTCTTTTGAATGTTTTGAGTCCTTACCCATTTGTGAGGGAAAAAAGCTGCTTTTATTCAATAAAAGCTTGCAAAACACTTAGTATTTAAAGACAACAGAAGAAGAGTACACTGACAAGAAGAAAATAACTCTGGGCACAATTCACAGTCTAGCAAAATTGACCACATCGATTTTTCCTTTGGATTCTGCTGGATTCATATTTTTAATATGAATGAAGTATTAAGTAAGAACTCTACTAAAAGAATGTGTAGGTTATAAATTTTTGCTTTTTTCCCTCCAAGGAAGCCTCATTAGAACTAAAATAATATCAAAACACTGTATTTTAATGAACATTGGACGGTTGCTAAATTGACCTTTGTTTTCCAGGGTGATAGGAAATCTGCTGTCAGACACAGGAACTGAGTCAGATAATGAAACAGAAAAAAAGAGCCAAACAGAAACTTACACTGAGATTTCTGGTAAATTTGGATACCTGTATAGTTGAAAATATAAATCTAGGGAAGATTCCAAGGAAAAAAGTAGATTCCCTATTACAGACACTGATACCAATGAAATAGTTATTCTACTGGCATTTAGAAAACTGAACCCTAGCGAGGAAGAAAATGTTTTATATGTCAATATTTACAGTGCTGAACAAACAACAAAAGGGGGTAGAACTTAAGGCAAACAGGAGATTCCCAGGTTAACAGACTTCTGAAATGAAAGCTGTAAAGCCCACTTAGCTTGAGTTAGCAAGAAAGTTTTGGAACCTCTTTCCACTTGAAATCCTAAGACAAGTCATCACCTTTGTTCAGAACGGTATGGCACAATTGCTTGAAGGCAGAAAAACACTACAAGACCTTCTAAAGTCTCTAACGGTTTTTGCAATTCCACTTAAACAAAACCTATGTATTTTTTTCAGCTATTCATTCATTTCACAAACGTTTACTGGATACCTAGTAGTGTGTACATTGCACTGTCCACAGCCCATGTGGTCCATAAGACAAATCTAATCACTTGGTCATTATATTCTAATGAGACACACTGAAGAAGCAATTCCATAAACAAATAGAGCACACTTAAGGAGAAAGGGGTGCATAGGAAAGGCTTCTTTGAGGATGTAACATTTTAACCTAAGATGTGACGAACAATTAACAAGGATGAAGAGTAAAAGCCCATATTTCAGCCTAGGGCGACTGTATGGTTAGTGGGGTCACTCACTACTTTGGAGGAAAGTTAACAACCAGCATTTACTGAGGGTCCACATATGCCTAGGGTGTCTCAAATCCTTGTAATCATTTTGCCACGTAGAAACTCTTATTCCCAGTTTAAAAGGGGCTGAGTAGGGTTCAAGTTACTTGCCCAAGGTAAAACAAATTAATTTGACTTCGGTATCAGGTTTATATGTACTCGAAAGCCTGCGCTTTCAACCACACGGCTCCTTCCTGCATCGATTCATTTCATCAGGCAGCCCCAGAGCCACAAGCTACTGCTGAAGGAGCCTCTTTTCTGGGTGGAGTGCATCAGCACTTATGGCCTCAGTAAGTCACTCCCCCTCCCGGGCCCTTATCTGCCAAATGATCATCTCCATCTCTGAAGTTGTATGCAAGAAAGGCGAGTAAAAACTTCATTAAAACGAAGACAAGACACCACAAAAGAAACAGCATCCTTCCAGGGGACCAAAGAGATAAGTTTTTATTTTTATAAGGAAGGGAATTCTCTCATTCCAGCATCATCCAGCCCTCTCCTAAGGAAAAGGAATCTCTCAGTAGGATGCCTGCAGTCTGGACGTGGGACCTAGGATGCTCCCACGCTCCCCGATCCCAAATCCCCAGGACTCGGAGGACCCCAGAGAAACGCCCGCCTGCTCGCCTGCCCGTCCGGAGCCACGCGGCACAAGGTGACACGGACCGCGCCGGCCCCTCAGCTGCCTGGGCGAGGCCAGGACCAGGGAGAGGGGCGTCCGCCATCCCGCGTTACCTTGTACTTATCAAAGCCAGCCAGCTGCTCCGGGCTCACGTATTCGTAACCAGCCATAGCGAACCGAAAACCGAGCGTCCACTCCGCAGCGACTCCCCACGACGTGCACCACACAGAATGAGCAAGGCAGGGACGGACTGGGCTGGCACAGAAGACAGAAGAGCCGCGCTCCGCCCACCACGCACGCGTAGGCGCCGCAGCTACTTCCGCCGCCTCCCAACGCGCAGGCGCGACCTCCTCTTCTCTCCGCCCACGTGGGAGGGTCGCCAGCTCGCTCGCGCGACTCGTCCCCCGGCGCTGTCTCTGTCCAATCGGCGTGAATCGGACAGCACTAAGTTCCGCCTTCCAGCTTTCTTCGTCTTTTCATTTGCTAGCGTCAAAATAGGTGAGCTGAGGTAAGGCTGGAGAGAAGGTTAAAGGTCAATTTCCCAGTGGGCTTTGTTCCATGTCCCCGGAGGAGGCGGAGGCGTACGTGTATGTGTTTGGGTGGAAACGTGGGGAGACTGTTTTAGTCCTGCGGGAGCCTGGGGGTAGGGTGAGTGCATACCAGGCAGTTAAGGGGGGCTTCACCTAAGGACTTCGTTCTCTTAGTGCGGTAAAGTAAAAAGAAAGAGATCTGTGCCTTAGGCCACTCCAGCTCCTCGTAAGGTCGTACTCCCTGCGTGCAGTAGTAAATGTAGCTTGTGTAGAAAGCTGAGCTGCTGCCAGGCCAGTGAGAGGAGCGGTGGGAGACTGTACGGTCAGCTGAGGGACTTGGAGACAAGCCTCTCAGGTCAGTCTTGCTTGTGAATCTCGGACCGCCACATCCCATTCCGCTTTATAAAGCCGTTCCGAATTAAGAGTGCTAACGTCCCGTGACGAGATGAAAGCTGTGATCTCGGGCTTGAGTCCTGAAGTGCTTTGCAAGAAGTGTGTACGTAACTAGAACCCAGTTAATCAAATTTAGTAATAATACTTGCTACTTTTTATTGGGCGCCTGCTATGTGGAGAACTTTATATACGTTATCATCATAACCACACAATGACGTGGAAGGCATTTTCCCCACTTTGCAGATTAGAAAATAAAAATGCAGATCATGTAACCTGTCCAGAGTCACTTAGTTAACATGGCTCTGAAATGATCAATCAAGCATGAAATGAGATCTGTGTTATGGAAAACCACTATACCAGGGAGCCTCTCAGTCTCTAGGTCTCTGAAACAAGGGCGATTATTTAGAGATATTTATATATTCCTGTCATTCATTAATTCAACAAATACTTATTGGAGTCCAAGATAGGTCAAGCACAGTATTATTTCTGCATATGTCTTATCTCCCCTCCTAAAGCATAAGACCTTTACAGTTCTAAAGCAACTGTTGTGCCCAGTACATGGTAAATAATCAATAAGCTTGAGTCTCCCTTACTACACTTGCCCTCCAAGGGAGGATTTGTATCTTATACATCTTAATTTTCCCTGTCACATGTCCCATACACGAGTGGCTTGCAGATAATACATAATCAATACGTTTTATTGAATGAATAAGCAGAGATCTCTTTGATGTGCTATGAAGTGCCGGTTTTAAAAGGGATATTAGAAATGTCTCCATTAATTTAAAAAAGAAATTGGCTCTAATGAAGGGAAATCTATGAAACTGCCTCCTTGGACCTAGAAGTATTTTCTTTGTGCAAGGACCTAGAAGTATTTTCTTTGTGCAAGTACTGTATTTAAATCCAATCTGTGCACTGAAGGAAACTGAATTGATATACTTCTGTGCTAAACAAAACAGAGGTTTGGACAACTTATTAATCAGACTAATGCTGTTATCAAAAGTACAAAAATGCTTTCATGTGTAATCAGCAGGAGATTTCTTCTGCTATGTGTTTCTTCTAATCAATGTATATATGATAAAGAGAACAGGACTCTTACTATCCAATGATTTTTTTTTTTTAAGACAGAGTCTCACGGGCGGTGCCTGTGGCTCAAGGAGTAGAGTGCCGGCCCCATATGCTGAGGGTGGCCCAGCTCCAGGCAAAAACTGTAAAAAAAAAAAGAAAAAGAAACTCACTTCACAGTACTCTAAATCTCTGATTAATAAAATTAGGTTAACAAACTATTGCTAAGTTCAACATATTAGAAAGACAGAGTCTCACTTTGTCACCCTCAGTAGAGTGTCATGGCGTCACAGCTCGCGGCAACCTCAAACTCTTGGGCTCAAGTGGGTCTCTTGCTTCAGCCTCCCAAGTAGCTGGGACTATAGGTGCCAGCCACAACACCAGCTATTTTTAGAGACGGGGTCTCACTCTAGCTCAGGCTGGTCTCAAACTTCTGAGCTTCAACCAATTCCCTTGTCTTGGCCTCCCAGAGTGCTGGGATTACAAGTGTGAGACACTACCCTGCCTATCAAATGATTTTTAATACAAACCCTGTGCTTATCCACATGAAGTATAAATTTCATACTTGTAAAGCTTATTTTAGTTAATTGTGAAAAGCCTTAAAATGTGACTTATGTACAAGCTAATAATAGTTTATAAACTGCACTTACTGTTAATCACTTCAGATATACGCAAACTCAGAGTGACATTTCTGATTTAAAATTTTTTCCTACCTCTGTGATACATTTATTAAAAGAAAATTGTTTAAAAAGCAATTTTTAATTTTATGAAAGTAGTTAAAATTTGCTGCCTCTCCTCTGCAAAAGGTTATAAAAAGTTTGAATCAATTACAAATTCATCTGACAATTGCTAAGGTGAAATTTGACTTAGAACGTTGCTTATACTTTGACATTTGTTATTGGCCAGGTAATCCCAGACAGCTTACTTCACTTAGGCTTGCCTCTCTTTTTTAAAAAGGGAATTAGACTAGGCTCGACACCTGTGGCTCAAGCGGCTAAAGGGCCAGCCACATACACCTGAGCTGGCGGGTTCCAATCCAGCCTGGGCCGGCCAAATAACAATGATGGTTGCAACCAAAGAATAGCCCAGGAGTTGGAGGTTGCTGTGAGCTGTGATACTATGGCCCTCTACCCAGGGCAACAGCCTGAGGCTCTGTCTCAAAACAAAAAAAAAAAAAAAGGGAATTAGACTAAATTTCTAAAATCCTATTCATCTCTGAAATTCAATGAAACTATACACCATTTAACTTCTCTGAGATTAAGTCAGCTCCTCTGGAAAATGATAATTCCTGTCCTACCTGATAGTTATTACAATTATATGACAATTATATAACCCATACAAATATATTATTACAGTCATGTGCTGCATAACAACATTTGGGTTAACAACAGACCTCATATACTATGGCAGTCCCATAAGGTCATAATGAAGCTAAAAATTCCTTTTGCCTAGTGATGCCGTAGCTGTCAGAACGTCCTAGCAAGACACAATATGTGTTTATAGTGATGCTGGTGTAAATAAATCTAATGTGCTGCCAGTCATAAAAGTATAGCACGTAAAAAAAAAAAAGTATAGCACATACAATTATATATAATACATAATACTTGATAATAAAGGTCTATGTTACTGGTTTATACTTTTTTTTTTTTGAGACAGAGCCTCAAGCTGTCACCCTGGATAGAGTGCTGTGGCTTCACAACTCACAGCAACCTCCAATTCCTGGGCTCAAGCGAGTCTCCTGCCTCCACCTCCCAAGTAGCTGGGACTATAGGCGCCTGCCACAACGCCCAGCCATTTTTTGGTTGCAGCGGATACTGTTCTTTGGCAGGCCCGGGCTGGATTCGAACCCGCCAGCTCAGGTGTACGTGGCTGGCCCCTTAGCCGCTTGAGCCACAGATGCCGAGCCTATACTTTTTTTTTTTTTTTTTTTTTGTGAGACAGAGCCTCAAGCTGTCACCCTGGATAGAGTGCTGTGGCATCACGTCTCTCAGCAACCTCCAATTCCTGGGCTCAAGAGAGTCTCCTGCCTCCACCTCCCAAGTAGCTGGGACTACAGGCACCCGCCACAACGCCCAGCCGTTTTTTGGTTGCAGCTGTCGTTGTTGTTTGGTGGGCCCGGGCTGGATTTGAACCCGCCAGCTCAGGTGTACATGGCTGGCGCCTTAGCCCGTAGAGCCACAGGTGCCGAGCCTACTTTTTTTTTTTTTTTTTTTTGTGGACTTGTTTCTATTTTAACCGTGGTTGTTTGCCATGGGGTGCCAGCAACCACAAAATATCTTGGGGGTTAGTTTTTTTAGTGCCAACGCCA